>KN726171.1:70085-82616 GCA_000816745.1 Ancylostoma duodenale
GACGGGGGGGGAGGGAGTGGTGAGTGTGGGTGTATAGCAAGTCCGTCCTTCATAATTCCTGCCTTCCTGTGTGCCATTCTATCCCCATCCCAGAGAGATAAAAGAGCACTTGGCCCAGGACAAGCGTCGAACCATTGACTGTTTACGCAACAGTCTCGCCTCTTCTCATTGCACTAAAATAGCCCTTTTTTCCCAATATTTTTGATTCTTTCCTGGTATTTGCAAAGATATCTGGAAACTTCACAAATTAGATATGTCACATATTTGATGCCACGAGTTATTTTACTTGCAAAACGTCCTGCATCATTTTTTCCACCTTAACGACTCCTTTCCAAAACTCGCCACCATCCTCATCAATCACTCCAACAACTATTTCATTCGCTTTTATTGGTGCCTACTGTTGGAATGTATGAGGTCCGAACGAAATTTTTTTCGGGTGACATAGAAGATTAATACAACGGTCAATCAACGGAGTTGTCGTCCGGAAACTGCAGTCGAAGAAGATTCTAAAGAATGACTGCAGCAAAAATATTCCCACGGTAAAATAATAATGTAGGAATGATAACATAAGGTAAAAGAAGTAGAAATTTGAAAGAAGCTATGAAAAAAGTAAATACAATTCCCCTTCTTACTAAGAAAACATAACGCATCACCGATACCTGTGGAGAGCAAAGTGTGATATTTTCACTCTGAGAGAATCTGCGGAGTTTTCTAGAGAACACTCGAACAGCGTTGCTCAGATCGTAATCGTTTTCGGGTAGCATTCGGATAGGGTCGAAATGTAACTTAACTTTTGACGAACTAGATATGATTTTGAAGGGGCCGTTACCGCATTCGTGCTTCTATTCTTAATAATTCTTAATATTTCCGTTAGCCAGAAATGCGAGCCTAGGCCATGCAGGTGTGATAACGACTTCCTCGAAAACTTATCCAACAATCAGCTTCAAAAACAGAAGAATTTCTAAAATGACAGGAACTTTCACCATGTTTCAGTAATTGTTACCAACGCAGCTCACAAATAGGGTTTTTGCACGAGTATTTGGGTCAGTTTCTTGTAGGCGTATATAGTGTTTTACTGTCAATTTCTGCCATCGTCATCGTTATGTATGAAAGTCGACTTAATTCTTTCTTTTTTATTTGAATTCTAGTATTTTTATCTCTTGATTCGGAGAGCGCAATGTAAAACGGCAGTTTGTAGGGGTCTGCAGAAAAAACGAAAAATTTTCATATGCGTTCTGTGGTTGATTGATCCTTTTCACTCTTGCCCACAGCCAAATCTCATGAGAGTTCGAGGATCCCAAACCGGAACTTTCCTCAGCTCCTGACATGCTAGGGTTGCACAACTTCCTCGGATAAACCACAAGTCGTACTCCATCTGATGGTACCATCTAGATTATGTGGGACAGCGCGCATAAAAATGGAAAACAGCTCAATCGGCGAAATGGTGCAAGTCGCCGCCAGTTTGAGGTGATTGACACTGTTTACGCGGACTGCGTCGGATGGGAGACCACAACTCTAGCAGACGTCCGGTACGACAATCCGGGAATCCGGTCCACTAGGTAGGCTGTGAAGGCCAACCCGGTGCAGGGCATGCCACCGTTGCTTAGCGTTGCACAACAGTTTTCGTCCTTTCGTCAACTAATCGTTGGATGTTCTCGATTTGTTGCTGTTCGGATCCATAGCCAACAACTCAAGCAAGTGCGACGCTTTGAACTCACTGCACCTACCTGTAGCATCACTCCGACGTTAGTTGCTCAGTTGTAGACCTCCAGTTCTCCTAATTTTTATTCCAGAGATCTGTGGTTTTAGCTCAATGAAGGAAGAAATGATATCTTCAGAATAGCTTTCCTGCAAGTGTACGAACCAGCCTGTTTCGTCACATATTCGTTTCGTAGTGTTGGTCTGCTACATCCTTCCTTCCTAAATATATGTACAATGATTGGTTTAAAATTTCTGCCCCTGAAAATAGCGTCCCACTTCTGCAGCTGCAATAGACTCTGCTCGCAACATCACTTTAACTCCTACCTCATCAGTTACCCTCACATTCATAGAAATTGCAAGAGGGGATAGGTTAAATTATGGATGCCTTTCATCAGAAATTCTAGAGGAAAACCGTTGCGTTATTTATGTTCTAAATTTTTGCTTCGCTTGTATTAGAGAGAGGTTATGTTGAGCCCTAGCACAAATTCTTTCTACTACAACCTCATTGTCCATGGTCTACACGTTAGGCTGGTAAAGTCTTGGGCTCGTGGTCATCATATCAAAGGGTCCCCACTGAACGTTTTTGGAGGAATAAAATCCTGTCTGTGAGCGTCGACTCAGCAAAAGTTACGTTGCAGTGCGTAACATGTAAAACGTGGGGGATTTTCAAGGTTGGTGTAGCTCGTCTCCTCTCCTGTTTCTCTCCTCAAGGTGAGGCTTGGGTGAAAGTGTTTCCTTTTGATTAAGAGAAGATGAGAATGAGAGTCAGCATGAGGAGGCCATGTCTTACGTACAAACTGCGGCTTTCAAGATCTACTCCGCTGAAAAGCAAGCACTAATAAGCTTGCAAGAATGACGTCAGCACGCCGTAACGTATGCATATTTGAATATATTTAACCAAGATTACCAAAGGTTGTTAGGATGTAGATATATTTGATGGGAATGAAGTTTGCGCAAGATTCTGCGGCATAATGTTTTTTTGGAGAACAAAATTATCCTTTTTAAATATTGATGTACAATCTCATACAAAATTTCGGAAGGATCACAACAGAGAGAGAGAGGGAGATCTCGATCGGTGGTTAAGAAGCGAGAGACGTAGAGATAAAAAGATTCGGAAGGACTGCAGCAGAATGTTTTCTGCTGGACTCCTTCCTATTCCCGCTGGACTGATTTGGAAGGATCGCAGCAGAATGGATTTGTGTAGAGAATGGTTCGGAAGGACCACAACAGCTATTTGGAAGGAAAACAGCAGGGAACCGGAAGTGTTACAGGTCACCTGTCGGTTTTTCCGGATTTCTGTTGCGGTTCTTCCGAAAATTTGTCTGAAAGATTCCCCTAGTCTTCTTAAAAATAATGCTAGTTAGTCCGTCGCGAAGCGTGGCTCATCCATATTTTTCCAGGGAGTGAAACGATTCCAGTCTCTTTTGCTAATTTATGTTCTGCGTATTATGACGCTGGTGATGAATAATAAGCATGATTTATTTGAAATCAAGCTTTTCACACTGCCAAAAATATTATCGAAAGTTAATTTTTTTTAATTCGTCGAACTGGTTCACCACGGTGTGAAACTTCTAGTAATGTTTTTGACCAATATTGAAAATAATATTGGCAGATTCTCAAACCATCAAATTCGCCGTAACGTGAAGAATCCAATGTTCCGAAAAAAGTTTGAGTATCTCTATTTCTAAGGAAGTTATGAAGAGCGACATGAAGAGCGACGCATTACAACGGATGCATGCGTCGCACTCGTCTTTTTTGCAAAAATTCAGAGCAGTGTTGTAGAAGAGTAATAACAATAGCGATAATAACCACCAAGGAAAGGAGATGGATTAGCTTTTGGAAACGCATAGTCTCTCCAGAAACATTTAGGAGAACATAGCAAGCTGCTAAAAGAGCAAAGCATCGTTTCATTACGTTGGAGCACTAAGGGCATTTACAAAGACGATACGATATGACGTTCTTCAGAATACTGTGAACTTTGGAATACTTCAATCCGTGCGGATTTCCCAGTAGTTTTTGTCGATTGAAATGTTTCGCGATTGCTTTCCGGAGGTCAACTTAGTAATGGAATGGTCGTGTACCCTTCCCATAACGAAGTGGGGTAGCATGTTGTCACAGAAGAAGGAAATCTGATGCAAATTCGCAAATTGCGCAAAAATCAATTGAGTTAAAGTGATAAAGCAATGAAAGCATTCGTTTTCGTCCCAAGATAGTGTAAGGAACAGCGAGAGCAGACGGAGAATGGAATCTGATTTAAGAGCGCCGGACATCAAGAAGTGCCTGAGAGTAATTTCCAGCAATTTGAGCAACTGGTTCACAGGTTTTCACGAGAAAATGAGGGAATAATCCGATGTCTGGCAAGTGTTGCCATCTTGGATCGCCACCTAGCAAAGAGAATGGAAGCGCCTCTGGCCAGTGTTAAATGTACATATTTCTGAAGAAGGATCACAAAGCATCCTTTTCAAGAAATGTGGAGTGTACCGCTATTCGTAGTGTCTTAGGCTTGAGAACTTATTTGCATCGGACCTTTGACGACACGGGGAGGAGCTCTCACGCTTCAGCTTATTTCAGGCAGGTTAAATTGCAGACGCTACTTCTTCACCTACTGTACAGAGCAATTTCTCAATTTGAGGAATTTCGCCAAAACCGATCATAGCTAACTAGCTACAATGCTTTCAAAAGAATGATTGATCATTGCCTTAGCCCCTAGTGCCTTCTGCGTTCAAATTTGAGTTGTTTTATGAGTTGTCAAATTGTGGCAGCTGTTTTTGGTTGTTATGTTCTGTTTTTTCTTTATTTTGTTTCATTCTCACATAAGTGTAAGCTTATGTAATAAATATATTAGCAATGAGTGACTGAAAAATTGAGATAGGCAGTTTTGGATGTCCAACGTTCGTCGGTGCGGATGTCCTCAGAATCCTTATAAGAAACGAGATTCTCAGAGTGTGTGGAATCAGTGTGACCCATAGAAGCTCAAAAAATATTCAAATTCTGTAGTTTCGATTACGCAGCTCACAAACTTGTTAAAACATGAAGGTGTGTCATAACTGCGAATTAGGCAAAAGCAGAAAAATAAAGTTTAAGAAAACTAGGGCTGCTGGCGTGAGCTCAAAATTAGGGCACTGAAACTATTTTAGGTGTGATCATAACAGTACTAGGAAAAAATCCACAGTCTCCGGAAAAGCGGGCAGTGCAGAAGTTGGGAGGGGGGGGGGGGTGGTCTTACAATTATGAAACGCACTGGAGTACCAAGCCAAGTGCTAAAGCAGTTTCGTTCATGACTTTACACATGACCTAAGTTCCTGTGCTGTGTTTCAAAGAAGATTAGAGAATGACTTTATTCGGTGTCGGCCCTGACATTTTTCAAGAACTGCATGAATGGAGTTCCACCTGTTCCAGTTGTCGATGAGGGATCTTTTATTTGTGTGAGGATATATTGTGCCACCTGAAGATAAACATAGTAAGAAATGATTACATTGAACAACATAACGTAAACTCACGGTGTTTAGATGAGTGCAGCGGAATGCCCTGAGTGCTTCTAGGGCTTGTTCCCGTCCTGGTGTGGACTGCTCAACGGGTGTTGATGCTTCGACCCATTCCAGCAGCTCGCGATGCTCTCGTGGCATATACTCCCGTTGTTCAATCAGAAAACTTTTCTCAGCACCTGAAACTCGGCACTTGCATGTTTTTCACTGCATTTTCGAAGATATTGTCACAAGCATTAACTGGTGGTTACCTTTAAATTCCAGAATTTTATGTTTTTTGATAAATTTGGATTTGATTATTATGATTTGTGAAACGCCTACTACACCGCCCACTCCACACCCCAATTTCACCTCTTTTCCCAACAAGGGGACCTAGTACGAACTTAGGGGTCTCGGTTGGGATACAATTTACTACCCGCGCTGCCCTCCTGAGCGTGCTCCTCACCAATATCATTTGATCTATCGGCTTGAGATATCCCTGTTTGAGAGACAATTTCTTGAAGTTTATGATGTGAAACTGAAGAACAGTGAGTTTTCAGGACTTATATTTCTGGAAAAAGAGAAATAGGGATTAGCTAGATAGCTAGACCATTGTTACTGCCGACGATGTGGTTGTATCGCTGATTCAATATGTTGGTGGGTAGTGTTATTGCAAAACAAATATAAATCAAAACTTTGGATGAGAGCTTCCTGTAAGCCCGACGCATTATAAAGCAGATAAAAATTTTAAGTGAGCCTTCCTTTAATTGCTCATTTCTATTTTCCTGCGTAAGTGCTTGGTTTCGGTTATGAAATTGAAATAGCTCCTAATGAATTCATTTGTGAATGTCCATCCATCTTGGGCTTATTCCGGAGAACACACCCATTTTACTCTCTGGAACAGTTAGTTCTTCCTTGTGTTCGAAGTGTTTTATTTGGAAAAAATCAAAGAAAGTTGAATGCCTTAAAAAGGCTATAATTTAATTAGTTCATACCTCGAACACTCAAAGTTCTTCGATTTCCCACATTTTAAACCATTCAATTTTTTTTGAATTCGTTGTCTTTCTTTCTTGATTTTATTCACGAGTTTTTAGTTTCTTTTTTTCCGTAGTCGATAAATTGTGCAGTTACCATGGAAACGCCTTGGTCTAGTTCTCCCCGAAAGGTGATGCAAAATAGGTTTCTTGTAAATTTGACGGGGAATCATGGACACCACTGTGATAAGCTTCTCCTGGAAATTTGTTTTAAGAAAAAAAAAAGATCTCAAGCTTCAGCCGGCTTATGATTTTTCTTTTTCTTCATATCTTGACCAAATCATCTCTGCTTTCAGACATTTGTGGCTCGAACTGTGCAGTTCAATTGTTGTTATCATTACAAGTTCCTTAAGCTTAAACTGCATCTCGCAAAAAGTGACTATACTAGTATAGAAGCTGTAGGAGTGCTCGTCGTTTTCGCAATTCTCGCTGGCGATGACAGAGCAAATATTCTCTTGTTTTCATTACACACATAGCGACATCATTTTGCTTTAGTTCATCATCCTTTTTTGGTGGGGGACAGGGAAGCGGAAGGGGGTGGGGGGGGGGGAAAGTGGGTGGGTGGGGATGAGGTGGCAGCGATTCCCTACTTTTTCCAGATGGTGTTTAAGGTGCTTATTGTGACAGATTAGTCACAGTTTTATTAGTGAATCTAAACATAGTAGGAGGAGATTGTATTGGCTAAAAACTTCTAACTACGACAAATTAAGTAACGAGAACTAGAGCAGTGACCTCATTTCTGAAATAATTATGCTACTGCTGTTGAGGCAATCGCCCACTATTGGTGGAATTAGAGTGACGCTTATTAAATAAGCAACGTATTATAATAAAAGGGAACAGCAGAAAGTGGCATGCCCTGGCAAAAAGTGGGCTTATATTGTTCCCTTATTTCCTCTCTTCTTTGACTTCTACTTTCTTCTGAGTAGTTCAAAACACCACAATATTGCAGGGTGAAAAGTTTTGCAACAGTGTCACCCTTGTTTGACTCAGGAGTCAGCCACGGAGCTTCTCATCCTTTTCGATCATGGTGGATCCGCTACTTCAACGTTGAACATGAACAACTTTTTTCAAAGTAACAGTAAATCACATTATTCAGTCGCTTTGCTTCTTCGCCCAAAATTCATCACCTCATTTCCTTGGTCTCAACTTCAGCTACATAGATATGTTTGATTATCGAACCCTCAAAAAATAGTACCAGGGATTTACTACGCGCCTTTTTCCCGAAACGAATGGACAAAGAAGCTAGCCGGTGATGAAATGGGAATCATTAAATGACAGGGCGTATTTCGCATGTACTGTGGGTGCGTGAGTCCCGTGTTCAACCGGTTGAACACTTCAGTCCTCGTGGTAGGAATTTTCCCCTCCAGACATGTACTCCAGGGGTGTAATTGCTCGCAAACGCCAGGTCTAAGGAGAGCCACGATCAGCTATCCTGCTAGTACTGATGCAGAACTTCACAGGAGAATTATGATATCAGAAGTTCTTTTCATTTTAGCTTCGAGCTACCATAAGAACTCTTCTTGGGCAATAATTATAGGTCATTTCTAGTGGCTGATCTTAGTGGGAATTATTTTTCGATTTCTTTGGTCTAATCCTGAAAAAATGTGATCTGGCTATTCTTATGAATGAGTTGCAGTGGGTTAGAAAGTTACTTTCTGGCAGAAGGATTAGGTGTCGGAGGCCAACACAAGCAAATTGAAAATAGATATACTAATTGAAAATAAAAAAATAAAACAAAAACACCTTGAATCATATTGAGAGACGAGAATGAAGTCCATGACCCTACTCTCAAAGAATTCCTAAGGCCAACCTGTGTGCTCAACCTTCAGAAATGCATCAACAAGCTGTATCGTGGAGCTCTGTGCTGCGCTGCCACCACCGTACTTGAAATGACCTCTGTCTTCCATCCCTATAAGCAGGTGTATTTTCAGGATTTCTGAAAAGGTAGCAGTGGAATAGAAGCAGTGCGAACCTTCAAAAATAATCCCGTTTTGTTTCAGTGAGCCTTCGTTGTATCCCCAAAGGAAGGGACGCAACTCGTGGTAAAATTCCTTGGGCGATAGGTGCTCGCTCATTCTCTAAAGTGTCAGAATTTCTGCACTCATTATTTCAAGGAACTCAAATAAGCTTACGTACCTTCATAGTTATCGACGCGTTGGTTAAGCAGCTAACTATGGAAAAGAGAGCCGACTCCACATAATTCAGTTTTCTACGGATTGAGAAACACACAGCACGTACTACCTCGTATATACATGGGGCAAAGTCCTTCTCGATCTGAATCCACATCTCTATTGACAGTTTTCGAGATCAGCTGGTGCTAAACCTACAGCATTTTTTAAAATACCTGAGCCGTAACAACAAAGAACCAGTGATTCCCCCTCGAATTCAAGAATGTGAACGCATTCAGCTGCAGGTTATCCGGGGAAAATGGCTGATTGCTGTCGATCAGGTGCCAGTTTGCTAGACAAGCAGAGGCATGGCAGATGACTGGCCGGATCCCAAGCTGATCCGAGACGGCCGTTAGCGGTATGGAGATACTCCTTGGCAGGACAAGGGGTGCCTTCAAAAGGGTGTTTATGTGGCAATTATGAATATAAACAAATTAGGTTCTGAAATCGCCTCGAACTCAAGAAATACTTGTGGAAGAATTTAAATTAGGAGGATAAAACAGCTATTCCTTAAATCCGAGCAGTGTTGACACACATGAACGAAATTATCCAGGGCATTACTGAGAATTTGAAAAATTTTCTCTTTTACTAAACTAATGATAGATCGTTGCAGTGACAGCCTATAATATGCTGTAGATTTTAAAGCTATTTTGTATAAATCTTGCCTTATTTGCTTTGGTGTAGTGAAAATGTTAACAAGTACTTTTTCTTTCTACACTTTGGTTTCTATGTAATGCTAACAACTCGTGAAATGGTGAAAATTACTTCTTTCGAATCTGCACTCCACAGGTATCCCGAAGCCATCGTGACTAGTAGAAGGTGAGCGGTCCTCCAATCCTCATATGTAACAAGTTTATCTGTTGTAAGGAGTGGTAGCTGAACAACGGCTTGTTGGACTCGATTATTTCTTATGAGCTCGACCATGTTCGCTATAATGTGTGACAATATTAAGTAATTCTATCAGACAAGTAACTAAATGCCTTGAACTTGAAACTATTCCGTTTGAAATCCTCCCTTTCCATTACTTCTAGACTGTTGGAATTAATCTCTTAAACTGTGTTCAAAAAGTGTGGTGTGACAGAACTCAACATCTATGGAAAGGTTCACTGTTCTGGAAAACCAAAAACCCTTCACCGCTAAGCTAACACTATTATCTAGGAAAATAAGGGAAAATATCTCTCAAAGATTTCCGTCAGTTGTAGAATGGCTTTTGTCTACAAACGGGGAAACACTATACACATGAGAGATGTTCTCCTTTACATGCTGCTATATAACATTTCTATGAGTGTCTTCATACGAAGCAGTCTTTTCTCGTTGCTCTGCTTTCCTTCCAATTTCATGTTTACAAGAAGTGCCCGTATTTGGAAAGATATATCAATTCAGCTATTTTTAACAAAATTGCCCTTCTTTTTTCAATTTGTTTATCTCACTCAAACTATGTATTCATAGCGTAACAGGCAGATGTGCTGAAACAAGGAACTTACGTGAAAATGGGAAAGATTTATCACAACAATTTGACAGTCCAAAACTATTTTGTAAAAGCAGCGAAACCAAATTTCCCAAGAAATTCGACCTCTTCATGCGCAATAAATTTCCTATTGTGCAGTTTGCTTCTTATGCCACGGCAGAAGGAAGCAAAGAACCTGGCAAGTACACTGATATTACTGACAGCAGAGTGCTGTATGACAGGATTTAGTGTAATCTCTGCGGTATGAAGACTGGAATGTTCCATAGTAGAGGAAATTGTAACAAAAAAGGAACCCGGAATTCTGGGTGAGAGAGCATGTACGAAATAGAGAAAACCCTTTACAAAAAACGAAATACGAAATAAAGAAAATCTTTACAAGAAAGCAGAAGCGGACGCAGATGAAGGGGAGATAGGAGAGAGAATGAAATCTGGTGTCTCTGGGGCTCCATCCCCCTTTGGACCTGAATGGCCGGTCTTTCAAAAACAATAAACAACTAATACAAAATTTCCACCTGTTTCATGAATTCTTTTCTGGAAAATTTGCCAACCCGTTTTCAGAAAGAAGAACGTCCCCTCATCTTGTGTCCGTCTGTGAGAGATCTTTGTGACTTCATTTCTAATTGAGAAAAACTCTCCACCAATTCAGTTGATCATAGTTCTGTTCAGAACTCAAATTAGGCTAGAAACTGGAAAGATATTCTCCCCTACTGGTAAACCGGCACTGAGATGCTCTTGAGATTTGTTAAGAGCTAGCAGCTGTCATCTTTTTATTTAATTGTGATTTTAACGTATAGATTATCTCCGTTAACGAAAATAGAATTCTAGAAAGCCACACAGACACTGCACCCGGCTATCGGTCCCCATTTGAAAAAGTCAGGAGAAAAGGATGGTTTTTCCTGTGGGGCTTTGGATTACTCATATTATCAGAAGCTTTATACTTTACTTGCTCACTGTTTGGTTCGCCGATAGATTTCTTGCTAGTTGTACTAAAGTAACAAACCGCACAAATCAATCCAAGGTCGATAGTACTCGTGCATCTTTGACATGTCACAACGCGTGAGGAATCCCAGCTCTTTGGAAACTCTGAACCTTGACAGCGCTTCCTCTGTCTCATCAAAGGTCATGTGTGATCTGGAAACGATCCATCGTCACGTTATTCGAAGACAGCGAACACATAATAAGAATTCTAGGGGGGGGGGGGTTGTAATATCGGATAGCTTTGATGGGCGGAGCGAGGGTAATGACAGATCGGTCGGTAGCGGGGCACCGCAGCGAGAAAGAACACTGACTAAACGCTCATCGATAACAAATAATCAGTGCTTGGAGTTACTTCAAGAAAACACGTTCCAGAACTTCGAAAATTAGTGCTTCTGACTAGTGAACGATGAAGACGTGAGTTCGGAGCAGTGGTGAACGGTCGCTGTTTTTTGCCTTCCTGTCTGGATTGATGGGGGAAGGAAAAACACGTCGCCGCTTGATGGTTCTCTGTTCAATGAAGAAAAACCGCTGATTATTGAAGTGTTTCTATCTGTAAAATTTTGAATAGTACAGATAGAAAGAGGCTGTTCACAGTTATTAAGAATCAAGGAAAAGAATCTGGGCTAGTGAAGATAGCGGCTTCCAAATCCCGCGATCTGACCTTTTTTCGCCGACTTTCCCGTGAAGGATTCATAGGATTTCTTGAGAGTGATGGAAATCAGGGATTATGTGGATATGTGCATATAATAACGCTCCTAATTATTGTAGCTAATTCTGTCTGAAACCGACATAATCATGGTGAGTGGACCAAATCAAAATTTTGAACCAAAAGACCTCGGGCTGAATAAAAATCCCTGTTTGTTTTGAATCCATCTTCTGCAAATGTACCATGCCGATGTCATGTCCTTAGGCTTTTCTCATGGAAAATTGAAATTTTCCTGTTAAATCCAGCTCAAACGTAATTCTCTCGTAGAATTAGAAAACACCAACTCGGCAGCTTGCGAATGGCCAATTCAAGATTTAGTTCGAATTGAAGCTTCGTCACTTCCAAATACTTACCCTGGGGCATTCTTGGAGAAAACCTAGATTTTTCTGCTGGTCTTGGCTCAGCCTTAATTCATAAATAGATATTTAGAATAAGGGATATTCAGAGTGCAATACTCGATTTCTTAAGGGCTTTCAGATAGTCTTTTCAAACTCTAATCTCGTCCACTCTTAATGCTTCTAACAGTTTCCAATGGATTTTCGGGGAAGAGTTATAGACGGTATTGTACTCTTATGTAGTAGAAGAGACAGAATTATTCGGAAGAATATAGAAGCTTTTGCCATGCTGGTGGCGTGACCACCACCTGCTTCAATCCGGCTCTCTTTTGTGTGCCTGAGTATTTGATCAGTTTCGGTTATCGGGAGGATAACGATATACCGTTGAGCACATTAGTAAACAGGTCATGAGCGTGTTGACAAGTAAATAGACAAACAATAAGCAAATAGGCAATCTTTGGATCAAGAATTTCTATCAGATGTTCTCTCAAGAATAGAAATATTGATGAAGTAACAGCGACGCTATATGAACTATATATGTGAACTTGATTTCGAACGAGTTATGCAGTCATAATCTTTGGTACTGCCAGATCGATCCCGTAAAGGTTTCCCTTTTCTACTGCAGCATCAGTGCCTATTGTCACTAGACTTTGTAAAAAACAAGATTAGATCGGTTT
>KN726172.1:7729-33419 GCA_000816745.1 Ancylostoma duodenale
GAGAGCTGGTCGAATCTGCGCAGATAAGGCTATCAACGAGTGATAAGGGCGGCGAGTTTGTGGTGATTCCTCACAACCTGGATATTGCGATAACTGAGAGACATCTCCAAGATACCTCTTTATATCGTCCATCTTCAGCTAGTGAGTTTCTCACACAATACCGCAAACTGAATAGAGAATGGGTAAGAGAAGCAAAATCAGCTGGACTGCATCCGACTGTTATTGCCCGCCTCAAAATGGGACTACCCGTTTGTCCCGTGCTCTATCTCCTTATCAAAACGCACAAGCTTCAATCAAGCAGTGACCTGAACTCCAGTGACCCTTCCACATTCAAAGTAAGACCCATCATCAGTTGCGTGGGAGAGCCAACGGATAGAATAGGGTGGTTCGTCAACACAATAATTGCACAATTACTGAACTACATTCCTGCCCATCTTGCAAATACTCGCATGTTCCTGGATCGGCTGCGCACTACGAATATTACCGAGGACTGCATCATGGAATCATTCGACGTCAGTGCGCTCTACACTAACGTTTCAAATGACTCTGCTATGCAGGCGATTTTCGAGATGCTCGATGAACACGCAGGTAGCATCAATCTATACGGTTTCTCGGTTCGTCAACTTATGATCCTTCTGAAAGCATGCCTTAACTGCAATATATTCAGTTGGTCCGGTAGACATTTTGCGCAGATCAGGGGCTTAGCGATGGGTCAGAGGTTGGCTCCTACCTTAGCAATTGTTTTCATGTCCAGGATTGAAGCTCCAGTCAAACAATGCCGTCCTCTGCTCTACTGTAGGTATATTGATGATTGTTTTGTCATCTGCGCTACTCAAGCTGAGATGGACAAATGCTTTGAATTGATGAATGAACAATCCGAACACATAGAGCTCACTAGAGACACACCCCTGAATGACTGGCTTCCCTTCTTGAACGCTCAAATTAACATTACCAACAGTATCTGCAGGACCAAGTGGTACCGCAAACCAAGCAACAAGAATATCTTAGTTCACTTTTTCTCTGCCCATCCCGCTCATGCAAAGAGAGCTTTTGTCACCAACATGCTTCGAACAGCAACAAGAGTTTGTAGCGGATATGAGGAGAGGGAGGAATCGCTAGAACTTGCTCGGCGAATTGCTGCAATGAATGGATACACCAACCAGACATCCAGGTCCAAAAGGCGCAAAGGAGTAGTAAAACAAAGTCGCGATTCCGCGCACGCTGATAAAATAACCTTCTGTCTGCCGTTCATCTCCGATGAGGTAAGCACTGCCATTCGACAGTGCAGGAGGAGAGCTGCTCTCGATAAATATGTTACGATTGTAGAAATACCACCAAACAACCTCAAACGCCAACTAATTAGAAACCGTATGTGCAACCGCATATGCTCCACAAATAAATGCGTTGTTTGCCCTGAAGGAAGGACAGGCGACTGCATGAGTTCGGGAGCAATCTACCTAATTTCTTGCAAAAGCTGTGGTGAGGAATATGTTGGCGAGACGGTACGCCCACTATGTGCGCGTATAAAGGAGCACCTTGGCAGAGAAAAATTACGAACGACCACGCCATTGGGCACTCACAGAAGGCTGCGACGCGACGGAGCAGATTTTGAAGTGACTGTAAAAATCCTAGCGCGAGAACCTCAAACATCAGCTCGCAAAACTTTGGAGGCATTGTGGATTCATGCGAAAAGTCCAAAAATGAATCGAAAGGAAGAATGCCTCTCGATCACTCGAGAACTTGCGCCATATCTGGGATTGCTTTTCTGATCCAGAAGAGTATGCCCAAGTCATCTGCTCTTGTGGACAGTTAGCGGGCGGTCCATTCGTAACGTCACTCTCGTGACAACAAAGTGGTGAGCGTTTCGTCTAACAGCTAGCTTCGTGATTGAAAAACAGGCTTAGAGTTTCGTTTGTGTGATTCTAGAGAGATTTGGCCAAATAGCTTATCGAGTCTCAGGCTCTGAAGACGGCGACTTCCCGAAACGGAAGCCAAAATAAACTTGTTGCGAACCTCGCTTGAAGCTCAAAATACCAGCGAATGATATAACCCGTACAAAACTTTTCGAGACCGTGAGATATACACCTAAAGTTTTACTCCAAGCATACCACTTCAATCATCATGCAAATGGAGTGGATCATATGAGTTCGGGTCACCGCACATAAGAGTGCTGTCGAGAAGGTCCTTCTAACGAGGGAAACTACACAATTTCTCGCCATCAGTGGATTTTCTTTGCGTTAACTTGAAATGTAAACCAGGCTAAAGTACGTAGCACTACGATGGGGCACCCGTTTTGGACAAAATTAAGTTATAGTGAAGAAGAACACAGGTGGATACGTGTGGACATCACATCGACTACTGTGTTGTGCACCCGCTCTCTGGATCCAGCAGATCTCCGAACCCCCAGTGCCCTAGCGAGGGTGTGGGAGGTCTCATTTGCATGGGATGCACACGGAGCCGCATTCGCGGATTGTCCTGAAGTCCCCGGTCTGCCTTGATTTGTTTATAAATCCATTGAACAGAACATAAGCTTGGGAATTCCCGTTTTCACAATGGAAATCCCCTAGTTTCCCCGCGGAAATCCCACAGTTTTCCCATAGAAGTTCCGCAGTTTCCCCACGGAAACCCCCCGGTTAGTCCATGGTGAGTCCACTGATAGCCCATGGTGGTTCCACCGCTATCCCCTGGTTGACATTCGGTGGGCCAACCGTGGTATGGAAGTTCAGAGTTTAAATGAGCACTCCCTAGACGTTCACGGATCCTGACACGCGCGCTTGGCTACAGGCGACCGAGCTTGTGTAATCTGGGGCATCGTAACCCCCAATATCAGGTAAGACTGCGTCAATGATGCTGGCTAGAACACTTTCACAGGTGAGTCATCATTCTTTGTGTTCACCTCACATCTCTGCGACGCAGACAGTGTATGTACTTCACCACAATCACCTTACCCGAAGTCGAAAGTTTTAATGGGTGTTTCTCTGGGAAGCGGAGACAGATCAGACTGTTGATAATTCTCACAAATAGCAGTAGTTGCCAGTTCCAACACAAATCTTTCCCATCTTCATATTAGAAAAATCCCACCAATCTTTTCACCGTGCTGAAGAAAACGTGCTCTGGTGCGTCTTCCTTCGCAAGGTTACCGTACTTTGTTCAAGTGGCGCACATTATACTACCTCGCCGAGTACTGTTTTAACTACGACTGTTGTAATGAAAGTTTTATTTTTGTTTTAAATATTCTAGCTGGGAGGATTATTATCCTGTCAGTTCCACTGATGACATCTACTATTGGTTAGTCTTCGATTAGCTCCTAACAACCCATACGGTTCGGATATCTTCTATGGTTGATTCGTTGTTCTTTTTTTGTTGTGCTTTTGTTCTTGTGTTATCTATCTCCGAACGAATTCCTTTCTTTTTGTGGCAGATTCACGTGAGGCTGCGAGCGAGGAGATTTCGTCGACACGTGGGAGCATCGGAGACCTTTAGCTATGTGAGTACACCAAAGCTGCTTTTGACATTTTTTCCAAGTTTTTTTCTTTTTTCTAGAGGACTGGTTAGTGCACGTGACTCTGCAGTATCCAATTCTGTTTATATCACCGATTTGCAAATTATTTCTTGGAGCCGGTCCACTCTGGTTATCCCGCTAAACCAATCCTGGGTGACCTTCGTGAAAGTGTGCTCCGGAATATCCACATCCACTTTTTTATTGTTACTATTCATTTCTAGAGCATGAGATGTTTTGTACTATACTGTTCTTCAGTTTCTGCTTTTTCCTTGACGCCTGTTAGATGGGACAGCTGCATTCCCGTTAGGCCTCAGCGTACGCAGACTTATATAATGATTGTCTGAAATCGCTCCAAAAGCTATTTGGTCGTGTTGTTCACATCTTTTTCACGCACGCTAGTTTTTGAATGTTTTCTCAAGCGAAGTTTTATGATCTCGCTTCAGCTTCCCACTTGCAAAACACGAAAGGCGGATCCATTTTGAATGGGGAGGTATGCCGTTGCTACGGCATCTCACCAAATCCTCTGATATAAGGCGTCATTCCGAATGCTAATTCCTTCTACCACATACATTTTTCAAACTTTACGCCATATTATTTTGGTATGGTGGATTAGTTGCTGCAATCAAGGAAGTCCCACTTTTTCATACGCAAGGAGCAGCCCTTGCAAAATAGTCGTTCAAGTAGATGGCACTACTCAGCTAGTCCTAGCCCCGAATTTCAAAAAAAAATTGCTCAAACTTCGCCTAGGGGAGGGGGTGTTTGTTGAGGTGCTGAAGACGAATATCGTATCCACTTCGTACCGCAACCTCGTTTTCGTAGGGTCTGGTAGGTACACTGCTGATGAGGTATCTCACAGAATCCTCTCAAATCCTCCGTAGAGAGGCTGTTCAAGACGTTGATCACAATCATTAACTTTGTTTTGCGTGCCACCTCTATTTTACCCCTGAAGTCGGCATTTTCTCTCAAATTTCTGTCGCTTACCTACCGTAACCCTGCAATAACGGGGTTACGGCGCAAAACGGATACGATATTCGTGTTCAACACCCCAAATAACCCCCTCAGACGAAGCTTGGACGAAATTTTCCTTTTGGAAGTTTTTGGGCAGAACTACATGGCCGAATAGTGTACAAGTAACAATACTGCTATCGCTCTCATCCCATCTGTAAGGTTCTGTTTGAGGAAAAAAAATGATTTGTTGAGGTAGAGAACACACGCACAATATGATGCGGTTTTGCGCGCACTACTTACTCTAGTTACTTATTTTTCCTGACATGGTCGAACAAGGCAGGAATGAACTGGTTTTCCGAGGTAGATTTACTAGGAACCATCAATTTTGAATGAAAGCAGAAGCATAATGAATGGAACATCTTTGCTCAAAGGAGTAATAACGGTCCCATCTCCCGTCCTCCTCCTCCCGAGAATGGGTCGCCGAAATTTCGAAATTACTTTAGAAAATAGACAAAAACTTTGTATAGCCTTGTTTTTGTTTATCATTATTATTCTTATCATTATTTGAACATTTACTCTTGATTATTTAGTATTAAAATTAGTATATTTGTCATTTCTCTTCCATCCGGGTCCCCAGAGTGGCGGAGTTGCCAATTTTTTCCCATGCCCTTCCCTACCCCCCCCCCCCAACCTTGCTTGCTTTTCTGGATTCGGTCACAATGGAGCAGAAAGGGGCATGCCATGGTTGTATCATTGGTTCATTCAAACCCTCTCGCCTCTCGTTGCGGTCGACTAAGCCTATTCGCTCTCGATTTCACTGCACATGTACACTCAAAATTTGAGTGGGTGAAGATGAAAGAGCGAGACAGAGCTGGGGGACACGACGGATTGAGGTCGGATTTCTCCTGTCCTAGGACAATTTTGGGGTGGAGTGAACTTGATATTTTTGAATAATCTGGGGATCTCTGATTTGGAAGAAAGCAGGGTTAGCATGCACGAATTTGGTGTCGGTTTGGAGCTAATTTTGTCGTGTGTTATCCGTTGCTTAAAATCAATGTTTTAGTACACATCCCATTTTTTCCATGGTTCAGCGCGAGATGTTCGCCACGTTTCAAAAAAAAAAAGGCGGGGAATCCTCCAAAAAACGTCAGATTTACGAAGCGCCCTCAGGGCAATTCACTAGTTCATCTAAGTTCCCGCGTCCTTTTCTTCGTAAATGTGCTACTATTATGTCCTGGTTGCTAGTTTTTTTCCTTTCAAGTTTGCTCTTCTTCATGTTTTCGACAGCAATCATTCCCGTCCATAGTTTTTGACGCATTCTATCTGCTTATTGATCCCGTGATGCTGTGACTCACGTATGTAAACAGCAGAAGAACTTGTGTTCGGCAAGAGTGTACACCGGGGTTGCCGTTTTCCGTTATACGGTCAGTTTGGTCTCCCTTTCTCTGTTTTCTGGGTTTGGACCCAAAAAACCGAAGGTGAAAGCAGATGGAGGTTAGAGTTTCCCCTTTAAACAGTAATGAAGTAAGATCAGCACACCCAAGTACACACTCTTATCAAAAAGCTGGCTGTGCGGTACCTCTGCGCTCCCAAGAGCACTGTGTATTGGCACAGACGATTCCAACGATTTCAGGAGACGTACTCCTGAGTCTCTCGAAAAATCACTTCTTCTTCAAAACATCTTTGTTATTGTTTTCCAACACTCTTTTTTTTATTGGAAATCATGATAAACAGTTTTTCCTCTGTGTAGGCAAAAATGATGTGATTGTCAGTTCGTTTTCGTACGTTTATGCCAGAATGGTGATCAGTAGTGAAACTTGTGCTTCTCCATTCCTTATCACGGGCAAGATATATGATTGATAAAGAGGCTGAACATTCATAATGGAACAAATCCTCAAAATTTGCGGCTACTAAGGAATTTTCTATCGCATAGTCAAGATTGTGCGAAGGTTGTCGTGTATCGTTCTACGCTTTCCGCTTTAAGCTAATTATTGGGCTATCGCATTGCTAATTATTGGGCTATCGCATTAAGTCTTATGGAATTTGAAATCCTAATTCAGTGCATCTCTGCATCTATGCTGTACTTGTAATTGTCGATTACAGCGGCGTTAGAGCCCTAATTAGTTGAACAACTTGGCCACCGTGATGGAGGTGAAGCGCTGCTCATGAGCAGAAGCGGATAGATCTTGATGGTGAACGTAGTATGTGAAGGGGTAGGAAAACAAGCCACATTAGGAACCAATCACTACAAACGTTCAAGCATCCTTCTGCAAGAACGATAGGAACTTATAGTTTAAGTGGATGAGAGGAACATTGTCATAGTAAAACTGGTTTCTCTACAGGATTTGGTTCGCATTCATGCATGAAAGCTCAGTACCAGTAAACAATCGGAAACGACAGTGCTAGTTTTTTATTTTCCCAGCTCTTTATTTTAAGTCTTTTTCCTCGATTATTCCACTCCTTTAGAGGATTTATTCCAGGATCTAATGGGCAAATACTTCTTGTGACAACTACACCGTCACTCGAAAGAAAGTTGCGCGCTCAACTTATCATGTTTGTTTTCTTCATTCTCTATTAAGTTGTAAAACGTCTCACTAGGAGAAAACGATTGCTTTCTTAGAGGTAGAAAACCTATCGATTACTCTGTATAACGGGATTCTAAACGAATCTTCGAGCTCCGTTAGTGGATAATCTCTTGCAAGTAAGCATCCATGCCAAACGAAACTCGTGAAATAACACAACTTCTGGGCCTCCTAAACTTCGCAATTTAGGAGGCCCAGAAGTCTTTGAGCATGCTGTTCATGCGAGCCTCCACTAATTAAAAGTTCGAATAATTGGTATTGCTCTTCCTGTCTACCGAAGCACTCTAAGATAATTCATCCCACCCTTTACTCCATTTTTATTGTGCGAATGAAAGACAGGAACAATCAGCAAGAATATTATTGGAAAACCTCAACGCTTTAGGAAGAAACGACTGAAGGCAGCAAATGGTAACGGTCTCATAAATAGATAAAAAGGCATTTTTGTGACCTTATATGTATGTGCACCAGTGGAATGCGGTTTTTAGTGTACTTTTAACGCTGCTCTGCCAATGCTTTATTCGTAATTGAATTGACAGCCATGCAGCCACCAAATGTTTAGTTATTCCATGTGTCTATTTCACATTCATGCAATTTCTATGTTACCTAAACGATTTCCCTTTTATCCTTATACCTTCACAATTGCTCCTCCTTGATTAGCGTTTGTCCCGCTCATTTGAAATTCCCGTTGTACACGTTCGTTTGCGCCAGAAGACGCCATTTTTTCTCTTCGGTGATGTGATTCTCTTCAAAATCCCTCAGCTGTATCTTTCCACTGCTCTTTCGGAGCTCATAGCGGCTTACCAGCAATTTCTACATTCACAACTTGATGAAGGGTGTCCTGATTCCTTCTCAAAAGATGTCCACATCATCTCTGGCGCTGTGTACGTTTTTTCCCCTTGAGTCGGAGTTATCTGTGTCCTTGTTTCAAACTTCCTGGTTTGACATTTTACCACAATGATTTATTCCACAACATCATCCAAGTATGCACATCTTCGCCACATGCAGTTTCTTACATTCCTACTTTAGACCGTAGGTAGCGATGAGCACTCGCTCCTACACACGAGTGCTAGTCTCACTAGGATACGTTAGACATTGGCCGTGAGTGCATTTGAGCATCTTGTGTCACACAGGATCTCTGTTGACCCTGACATTTGTTCCATGCGAACGAGACCCTTTTTTTTTCTTGGTGCTTCAACAGACCCATCTTCACTCACCACAATTCCCAGGCATCGGAACTTTTCCCCGCCGAATTGCGTTGTCGATAACGTCCGCTACAGGTTCCAGCTCATCGCCACTGCCCATGAATTTTGTCTCGTTCACATTCGATTTTAAACCTGCCTCCGCAATTAGCTTGCCAATTCTAGACCTTATGCTGTAGCTGTTTGATGCGCACATACTACTCTGACCTTTTATTAGAAATTCCCAGACATCTTGTTCATTTACGTAAATGTCCCTCCCCCATCTCCTTCGGCCAGAACAAAAATGCAACTGCAATGACGTGTCTCACGTCATCGAGGCAATGCTCGGTGAGACCAGAGATGCGGCGATGATTCACCTGGTTGCTGACAGGCAGTGTCGTCGCAGTAGTGGTCTGCGATATATTATATAGGGGTCTATAGATTATTTTGATGCTCTTTCATGTTCATTATTTTTACTGATAGGTTATTGTTTTACAAACAAGTTTTGTTTTATTTCCTTCAATTTTCATGGTTTTGAAAATAGGGTGGCAGACTAGGACCTTGGCCATTTTCGCTCTCGGTAATCAGAACTAGAATCTTGTTCGAGATCTTGGCTCAGCTCGAGGACATTTTGTTGTTTCGAGTGGATCATAACACTCTCTTCAGCTGGCAGACGTAATTCAGACGATTCCTCACAAGGGTAGCGTACCGTCCGCGATGGTCATGCAAGATAAGGTCCCGCTCCCAGCGGGTCGTGCCCCGCGGTGAGCGTAGCCTGATTCTGCCGCCGACATCAACCAATGGATGATCGCGACTGTACTTGAAAAATAATCTGAAGTTCAGGAAATTAATCTGAAACTCAAGGCGTACACAGTCTATCATAGGTGTTTAAGCAATTATCCATGCAAAGGTCCCCGCATAGAGTACCGTCACAGTTGTCTGTTGTCTCAAACAAACGTCACAAATTGGTTCCCAAAGAGCATCAAGCGTGTTGGTGATTAGAAGTCCATCCTCACAGGTCCTCCAAGGTAAAAGTACAGCGCACTCCCCCTCCTCCCCCCGCCCACCGTCCCGGCACCATAACAGATGAGGAGCGCTGCATCAGAAAGGGGCGGCACAGACACTGCAGTTGGCCATTTGGTTGATTTTTTCAATGCAGGACTCTTGCGCACCGCTCCTCCAGGTACAACACTCTACACGCCCTACGACCTTTTTTATGACCCTCTTCCCACTTGACAATCATTCATCATAGTCCTAGCCCTGATCCCAACTCAAACAGTTATCTTGTTCCCATTTTTTATCCAACGAGAGAAAAATACACCTACACTAAGAATTCCTCTTCTCTGTCGAACGGAAAATAATGTTTTGCCTTCTCTCCCCATCGAGCTGTCTTCTGCCTCGGCTCCGCTCCAACCTCGTGCCCAACTACTG
Source organism: Ancylostoma duodenale (assembly GCA_000816745.1). NCBI lineage: Eukaryota > Metazoa > Nematoda > Chromadorea > Rhabditida > Ancylostomatidae > Ancylostoma > Ancylostoma duodenale. Next base: position 17,371 of record KN726172.1, read on the forward strand.
AACCGCCTACTCCGAGTAGTATACCAAGCAGTGCTAATCCGACACACACGCTTTGGCTCGTCACAAACGAAAAATTTTTGACATCAAGGGTGGTGGTGGGGTTACGCGTGAAGAGAGCATTTGCTTTTGGTTAGATGGTATCGCAAAATTTTGGGTCGTGCCCCAAGAAGAACTAGGAACTAGTCCGTTCCACTGGTGTTCTGCCTGCTCGATTATCCGAGAACATGCATGGACTGTATTTGACGAGGGCTAAGCTGAAGGAGTTTGATCCTTGCTGTTTTTTTTTTCGTGAAGAGTGGGTTTATGCTGTACTGCTACGCGGCGCGCGAGATTATGTTACCTTCTATGTCCATCCGAACCAACCGTTCACCTACTCGGCGGCAGATGGCGCGTTATTCTGGAAGAAACGTGCATTTTCAGATATCTGTTTCTCTTGAACTGTACTTCATAGAATGTCCATCTTCTCCGCCTGGACTGATGAAGCTCCCGTTCTGAGCTGAAACCACGAAAGGCTTGTGGCACTAGCGGAAAAATATATGAGTAACCGCAGAAGGGCTCGCTGAAGTGTTTGCTATTGTCGAAATTGAATTAACTATCATGAACTCTTTAGAAAACCTAAAAACCGTGTTTCGCATGGGTGGTGCATGAGTTCTGCATAAAACTGGAAAATTGTGGGTTTCTCGTTGGTCGTGCATGAAATTAGTCCCACACAACACAATGCATGTGACCTGCATTGGTATGCGTAGGTTTTGCATGGATTTAACCATTGTTGTTTCAGAACTGTTGATTTAGAAACATATTTTGCACGCAGAGCCATGGCTTAATCATGGGATTTGCATCTTCCAATCTCATGCAGAACACGGTTCTTAAGTTTCCCGAGTAGGATTTTCACTGGGTTTTTAAAATCCATCCTGGGAAGTCATGTTGGCGCTAGTGAAAACAGATTCAGCGAAAGTCGTGTTTAGACCACGTCTGCTTCGACATTTGGGTAGAGACTGAAGCACAAATCGAATTCGAAATTAATAATGTCATGAAACAAGACCTACGACTTCATACTACACTCCGTATGAGCTAATGGATTCGACAAGATGTGTGAAAGACGATCTTTAAGTATCTTGAACATCATTAACAAATCAGTATTTCCCTTCTACTTTGCAAAGTTGGTAAACCAAGTAACTTTGCTCTCTTCTCACCATTAGGTACGTGATCATAGTTCATTCTGAAGCATCTCATCATTAGTTTTCGTGTGAAACTGTTTTGAACACTTTCCAAGATATGAATCTCTTGGAAACTAATGATAAGATGCTTCAGAATGAACTATAATCAGGTACCTAATGATGAGAAGAGAGCAAAGTTACTTGGTTTACGAACTTTGCAAAGTAGAAGGAAAAATACTGATTTGGTGATGATGTTCAATATATTTAAAGGAAAGCGCTTATTGAATCCATTTGAATTTTTTGGCGCACCGCTGACAAGAACCAGAAGGGGACAGCTCAACCTTTACGTCTGAATTGCAAGGCCACAGACTAGTTCGAAATTCTTCACTTATAGAGCTGTAAGTTCAACTTGTTGAGTTAGTTAGTGAGTTCAACTTGTTATTAGCTAAAAAATAGCATTCGATGGAATTGTCTTTGCAAGCTTTCAGAAAGCTTGTTGGGAAAACTTGTTTGAAACCATTGAATGTATGAACATGTTTATGTCCTTTGATATGTTAATGGTAATAGATGTGGTATTGTACCTATCTACGCGTGGCTTAGCCCCGCGTCTCCAAATAAATAAATAAATGAACAAGATCGTTTCATTCACGTATTTGGCATGCACTATCGCGTGGAACACGCATGTTCGCTTAAGTGTGCGTCTGTGCTCAACCGCTTGAGCACGCGGTTCCCAGCCTTGCATCGCCCCTACCAACCGGGTTGTACACATTCTCACGAATGTTTCAAGTCCGAAATTACTGATTGAAAGTAAACCAATAAAAACATTGTCGTGGTCATATTTATCAGCACTTGGTCCTTTATAGACATTTCTTGTGCGTCATCTCGCAAGCTAATGCGAAATCGGATGCTCTGTGCTATAGACCATAAATGACCACCCACTTTTCGTCGAAGTGATGATTCACTTCTTCGCAATAGAGCTGAGCCATTCATTGTTTCGAATAAGGGGATATAGAAGTCTTGTGGAACAAGGGCGAGACAATTTTCGACTTCTTTAGTAATTCGCATAGAATTTGAGAAGAAGTAGAGCTGGGAATCGCGCAAACTTATATTAATAATGCCACTGATACTTAAGTTAATGTCAATAGTATTTTTTTTTCTGTTCTGGAAAGCATTCGCAGAGACGGATAGGAATGAACTTAAATGATGTGGAGGTTGCACATTCAACAGTCAATTTCATCTTACGTTGCTGTTACATATCCACATAAGATATGACTACAGCTGTAGTCTTTTCGTTCTTCCCACACCATATTGCGAGTTTCATGCGAGTTCGGGAATTTCACGCCTGTCAGGACTAACTGGATCTAGTGACACTTCATTGCTTCTTCAAAGCATGTGGAAGCAGGCGTTGCCTTTTGCCTTATCCTGCTCTGTCTTATAGTTAAAGAACCGCTACTATGGTTTTCGTAATCACAGTATTGCCAGCATAACTATTTCAGGGAAGAAAACGCATCGTTGAACTCAACGTCGATCACTATGAACAGTACAAAAGACAATTTACTAGATGTTTCGATCACATCCAATCCAACCATTGATGAGAAGTCTGTCATGGAGAGCTCTATGTAAGTGTGTGATACAAACTGTTTCTCTTTCCTTCGTTGACTACTTTAATATGATGTGAGCTCGTTCCACGGGATTACGATTTTGTTCAAAGGAACTGTGTGAGGTTTACGTGATGATACTGAATTCCTTGGTTAGGTTGAGGCTTAAGGGTGGTATTAAATTGGGCTGACGAAGTCAAAGCCGTGCGTGCAATGGGGACTTCGTAATGGGGGGAGGTCGTACTGAGGGGGAGGAGTACGCTGTCCCTGCACGCATGCGAATAGCCTCGAAATGATTTGATGTGGGAAAAGTTTGCGTCCGAAACTGTGGGTTAGAGTTCTCACAGCGGTCCAGAAATCATCCCGTTCATCTCTTTCGCTTTTTTTCGCATCTCGTTTGATGGTGCTGAATTTGAACCAGCTTAGGGATATAAAACATCTTTGAAACTTGTGGCCTAGCCAATGTAGTAAAGCTTTTCTGAGACTTGCTAAACAGATTAACTTGATTTTCTCCACCATCGATTCTTTTCTTGAAATTTCTAGGTTTTCATTTCTTTTGGTCTCACACGAGCAGTTTAGCATGTGTTTAAATCTGTGTGTTAAATCTCACTACACCCATTGTTTTCTGTTCAAACGCCGAGTTCTTTTCCATGAAGTTTACTGGATTTCGTTGTAACTAGATGGAAATTTTCTCTCGGAATGCCTAAAAATAATAGATCCCATTCATCCTCCAAGAATATGAACGCTTAGAGGAGCGAGGCTCTGTTTCAGACTGTGCTAATTAATCTGTACGAATCGGCACAATCCTAGCTCCTAAGATTCTGCGTGGCTATCGGCGTACGGCCTTATTCTATTTTTCCCCACTCTGACGGGCACTGAGGCTTTCCTGGCCTTTACAAAAGGTTTAGGTTGATTGTGGTGGATTATTTTCTGATGGAATAAGACTAGTCCTTGATTTTCAATTTGTCTCAGCTATCCGATCTCTGCAAAAGCTTTGCACCAGAGCGGGATCGAACCCTTGGGTGAGGCTGGGTTGCGTGTGCACTCCGCGCAATGATAGTATCGCTGCATGCCTTTGGGCAAGGGACTGTGTTTTGAGATGGGAGGGAGGGTCATGTGAAGGCTCTTTTTCCCGTCGTCACACTTGACACTGCAAAACTTGCTACGTGGTACTATCATGTACACGAGAGGTCGACGATTTTTCGGTGCTCGAGTGCTTAGCCTAAAGTTTCGGCGCCAGGCAAATCATCGACGCTGTAACATGCCAGCCTGATACGCAAGACCAGTTTGCTGTGGCAAGACATGCTCCGGTACTGGGAAGTGGGTTATCCAGAGTTTTGCCAAGAGCTCCCAAGAGCTCTTCATTAGCCTTCTTGGACAACGGCGGCGAGGCGTGACTCACGGGTTAGAGAAGACCGAGTATTATGCAACACATGCAAAACTGGTAGCGGATTAAAAAAATGGAAATTTTACATTTTTCCTACCTTTGGGACGAATTTTTTATAAAAATTTTCGGGTTGGCTCCACGCCGCGGCCTGTCGCTGGCGCAGTATCGATAATCTCTCAAATGTGACTTTATCTGATATGTAATGGGGTTTCCCTATCGAACCATGTAATGAAATCCTATATTCATGTACTACTTCCCTCAATTTCTCTGGACATTTGGGATTTTGAAAATTTCTCTGGACATTTGGGATTTTGAACTTTTCATCGGTTTTTTCAGGCTTGATTGAAATCGTTTCTGAAATGCGACTTTGTTTTCGTATTAGTTTCGTTATTCTGCATTGACTAGTATACGACTCGGAGCTGGATTTTGCTTTGGAGACTCAGACGCCCGGTAGATGAGCATGCTACAATGGGCATGCTCACCTACTGTCTCGGCTTTTCCACTTCCAGCGCACCATTTCGCCAGGCAGGGTGAGTACGCCTGTTATAGCACGCTCACTTACCGGGCGTCTGAGCCTCCCACGCATAATTTAGCTTCGAATCGTGTACTAGTCGACGCAGAATCGGGAGCTGACTAGGCACATGAAGTCGCATTTGAAAAACGATTTCAACTAAGCCCAAAAAAAATTGATTAAAGTTTTGAAAATGGAAAAGTTTGGAAAAATTGCTGGGTGAAGTACTGAAAGAATGTAGGATTGCAGTGTACGACTCGGTTGAAGTAACCTTACCCCTATTACCAAATAAAGTCGCACTTGAGAGATGATCAGTACCGCGCGTGCGACAGGCTGAGACTCAAATTAAAACGTTCGAGAATTGGGCGTTATGTATGGTTGATGTGCGTCAAATCTGACGCGGTGATATATTATGCAGAATGGAGAGAAGAGATTTCTTGGCAGTAAGCGAACGTTCCTGGTTTTGCCGTCGCGATGGCCGCGCGAACAAAACTGAGTTTCGATCTTCGAGAGTCCCCAGACTCCGCCGGCTGCGCCGGCGCAGCCGTGATCGCCACAACCGCTGCTGTCGGCGCCGCAGGCACGCAACGCAATGTAGAGAAGATTAGAGAGAATGGACAAGCATGGGAGCATGTGAGAAATATCGTGCGCCAAAGCTAATTCGAGCAGAAATAGCGACGAGCGGAGTCAGGACTTAACGGCGCTAGCGGCGATCAGTCAATACATATCCGTTCTACTATCGCCAGTGGGGCGTTTTCGCTGGTTCATGGCCCAACCGGCGGAACCGGCGGAGTCTGGGGACTCTCTTCGCCGCGTCGAGAAATCGCGAATCCTTCATGAAATTTCGGGCCGACGCGTCAAATTTGAAGGATGAAACATGTGGCCTATTAGTTTTTGGGCAGCCTGCTTCCGCAACGCACACCATCGGTCCATTCCGTTATCCGTAGCAAGCCCGCCATGGATGAACATGTTATATGTTGCTAAAGATGATGGCTGGGTATGATACAAAGGCAATGATAACGGTATGGGCACAGAGTGAGCGGAATCACGCCACCCCAAAATTATTAGATTGTAGATTGGCATGGCCGGTATTACTTGTCCATCCACTCATCCACTCCGGACCCCCCCCCCCCTCCCTCTCCTCACGGTTAAGCTCTGCTCACTCCGTTCGATCCGGAGCATCTGGTGGTGACCGGTGTCAATTTTGTGCAATCTTGTCCATTCACCACGAGTGAGTTCTACATCCACAAAACTCCCGAAACCCGCCGCACTTTCAAAAACGAAATTTTGGGGATCTGTCACCTTCAAGTCCCTCACAGACTTTTGCCGCCGAGTGAGTTGTTGCAGCCACATTGGACGGTGGACAAGTTTTGCCATACCTCAAAAATAGTACAAGGCAGAACACGCCGATTGCTGAACGAACCCGCGCTGCCGAGAAACACGCCGTCCTGCGATACGCCCACTAGCTGCGACATGGCCCATCATGGATTTTTGATCCGACTGTGCATTCAAGAAGGACAAGGTGAATTCTGTCAACGTCCGCAGTCAGTCTGACCGTGATTTGGGCGTGAAATCATATGCATTGGGGGACTGCAGGCACACCACGGGCTTTATATTCGACACCAAAACACCTACGAATTTGATTCCAATCTGTTTTCGCGTGGAGGACTTTTAATCTAGCTAAGTGTGACTATGAATGGGCGAAAAGAGGGTGGGGCCACCCTATAATGGGCTTCACCTTGTAAGCCTAAAGAGGCAAAGCACTAGCCTTAACTAAGCCTAAGCCTATTCCTATGCTTAAGCATGGGTTTAAGCCCAAGCCTAAGGCTTAGGCTTCACAGGAGTGGCTCCCCCCAACCCCATTTTCACCCCATAAATGTTGTTTAGAGAGAAATGCACAGTTTACAGGAATATTCTGGCAAATCGGCCGAAAAGCCGCTTGTGCTGAATCACTGCATCAACTGCATGTGGTGTCTATTTGTCCCTTCTGTCTTTCCGACTCCTTTCTAAGACATGAGTATTCCTCCTAAACACGCTTGATCACTGTTTATGTCTTGAACAAGTCAAACTATGCTTTTCACATCTATTTGCCGTCGACTATAGAGCCCGTGGTACACTTGCGTCTCGCCGATGCATTTAATTACACGCTTAAATTACGGTCAGACTCGTCGCGGAAGTTGTCCAGAGCTCATCTTGTGTAAGAAGGACTGGTATTCATAGTTTGCGTCGAATTAATTGGCGGATGGTGTGCGCTGCTGCAATGCGTACGATACGAAGAGCGTGGTGGGACCCAAACGTACGACACGCGCCGTGGTAGTGTCGAGGGGGTCCATCCGAATGATTTAACACGGGTGTGGGTCATGATGAGGCAAAAGTGGGTGAGCAATGTGCCTGCGATTGGTTCAATCGGACCCTCGCTCCGCCCTTCAGGACCTACTCGTGAATGGGGACGAGTTGACGCCGAAGGGCGGGAATACACCGCCCCATTTTGCCTCATCATGACCCACACCCATTTAACACAGGCTGTATGCGGGTAGACTGCAGAAGGTTCTACGTTCCGCACTATGTTTAACACGGCTTTTGTTTTTGGAGTATAGTTCGTTCCAACCACCAGGATGGTTGGTTGGTCATCCCTGACTTTGCCGTCACCCGCTCCAGCTGCTGCGCAATTTCCCGCGTTCTTTTTCCCTCTGATACTTCGCCAACCGATACTGTGGTCAAACAGGTCATAGTGTATGATTAAATGCTTGCAGGCTTACCGATGTTGCCTACACGAATTCACGTCCACTCTCCCCACCTCATGATCTTCCTCCTCCACCTCCTGACCTCGTAAAACCCGCTTCATCTTCATCATCCATGCTGTCTCACGGAGCTCCTGAGGTTCACAGCTTTGAGCAAAATTTTTTAGAGCGCGATTGGGAACTGATTATCATTTATTACAGAATCAGCAACAACTTGTCGGCGAAACACCTGCTTCTAAATCCAGTTTGAATAACGTCTCCTCCTCATCACATTCGCAGCCGTCGCAAGGCACCCAAAAACCTCAACCTTCTTCCTCAGCATCTAGCTATTCTGGAAGGACTTCTACACCTAAACTTGTTCGAAGTGGTATGTTTTGGATTTTTTCATGCTATTTCGTAGTAGTTTGTTAAGGACTAATTCCGTATGGTTCTCTACGGACATCGAAACCGTTGTTTTTTTTTTTTTTTCAAACAAGATCAATCGCGACCAATAAGTTATGTGCAGTGGCGGATGCAGTGTTGCAACAAATCTTTTTTCGGGCATAGGTTTCGTTTTCTTCTCGTATTTCACGAGATACAGGGGACTCCAAACGGTCGCAGACAGGGGCGGGACCTCGGCGCCGCTCGCTTGGGCAGAGGCACGAGGGCTCACCATGTGGCTCTGGTTTCTCTGCTCTCCAGAGCGCTCATGTCTCTGCCCAAGCGAGCGGCGCCGAGGTCCCGCCCCTGTCTGCGACCGTTTGGAGTTCCCTATACGTGTTGTTGAAGTGCAGTGCACGGGACTACACAAGTGGGGTGACATAGCGTAGGCCCACAAGAAGGGCCAAATCTGTCTGAATTCAATGAACTGGACCGAAAAAGATGTGTATAAGTTAGATGACTCTCGATGAAATGCAAAACCTCAAGTGTGAAATAAGGCGACCCACGCCGGTGGTAGTGGTGAGTATTGCGCAATTCCAGTTCTTGCAAAAATCAAGGGCGGCATGAGCTCGCGTACACTCTGGAATCTTCATGAGCTTTGTGCGTCATTGTTCACTAGACCTCTCGGAAAAGTTCTACTGCATAAGCAAGATGGAATTTGAAATTACTTTTCCGTGGTATGTACTGGAAAAGGCGAACTAGAGCATTCGGAAAAATGGGAAATATTCCAGAATATAATACAGGGTGCGGCTTATGTTCTCGGACAAGAAATTTTGATTTCATATTTCTGCCTCATCGAAGGACGGCGAGGCCAATTAGGCCCAACATTCGGGTCCCACATCCTAGATACTCCCTGTACCCAACGCCTCTACAAGTTTCGAGACAGGAGTGCCAGGCTACGAAGACAGAACCATTTTTGACCATGCGCAGGAAGATGTTCCCCACTTCTTAGGGAAAGAAGGTATAGCCGCCAAACGTATCCTATCTAGATCCTACAGAATTCCTCTATCCTCCAGAACTCCCGCTGGTCCATTTCTCGGGTAAAATCGCTATCAAATACATCATGGCCTTTTCACGAATTTCGACAAGGTGCTTGTAGGCTTGTAATGATACTAAAACTAATCGGATTGGGCATCAGTCGTAATATGTTTCTAAGTTGCCTAATTAACGTTATCATGATAAAAATCGCCTTGATCGGATCGTTTTCACATGAGATATAAAGAAAAGTTCTTGTCCGGGAACATAGGCCGCACCCTGTATATTGGATCTCCCCCACTATGAATGGCTTAAAGCGCTATCTGGAACAGCGTGATGAAGAGGTGAGCTGTAGTGGGTGTATCACTCAAAGATGGTTTGGTTTATGTTAATCGATGATAGTTGGGGACTTACTTCTTGCCAGATACAGGTCTGATTAATGACAACTAATTTTACCTCAGTTAATATGCCATCTGTAAGTACTGTTTTTTGGACCATCGCAAATGCTGTCAGTGCACAGATTTCGGTCTTCGTGAATAAAAAAGCACAAAAAATTCAGTTGTGAACCTGTAATTTATTTTGCTTCAGTTACTATGTTCGCATGACGATTCTCATAATAACTCAAGTCTTTAAACACTTCGAAAGAATTTAGAGCCGAAAAACAATTTGCTGCCATATTTGTGTCTGTCACTATCTGTTTTCCTCGCTTCGCAATGCAGTATCTATGAAAAAGCTTCATCTGAAGCGACTCATTTTAAGGAAATTGCATATTTGGAATGAGATATTAGCCTTTATACGCAAACGTTGCGTTCATGTTATTGTGACTCGAAAAGATCGGATGTAGGTCGAAAGGCTTCAAAGGGTTGCATGTATGTTATTGAAATTTGGTATTGCATGTATGTTATTAGAATTTGGTAAAGTTTTATCTTTTTCTTAACAACTGGGAGCTCAGTGAGTACTTATGTTCAACGATCGTAGGAGCACAAGTAGGGAACTATCAAACATCTCAAAGCTCAAAGTGAAGCCACTGTCTCCTTGACTGAAATTATTAAAATCCACCGCATGCGCGCGTTGCTGAAACACGGCTGGCCCGTACCGTTCCAGGCGTGGAGACAATGGCTTCTTTTCATTAGTATTCTACTGTTCTACCCTTATATTCTCCTACCACTGACTTGTATTCAGCCACTAGGCAGTATCTGGCTAGTGGTCGTCCCAGAAATATCAAAATCGAAAATTTTGCCGAAATTTCGCCTCTAAGAGTTATTCGATGCGCTGATCACTAAAATCACATTCATTTTGTATCATGAGACCATTTCGTACAGTTACGTTAGGGTCACTGTTACGAAGCGGAAGACACTTCTATATTTGTACGGAATGGACAGTGTCTTGTTAAATAAAGTTGGTATTCGTGATAATCATGTCAGATTAGCCCACTGTTTCAAAGAATTATCTGACGTGCCGTTCCTGCCGTACAGCTCCCGCAACCTCACAAATACAGGGTTATGGTAAAAAAAAGTATGATTTTCGCGATCTGCGCCACAAATAACCCCTTTGCCAAAGTTGGGTCGAAAACAGTAACTTTGATTTTTTGGGGCAGAACTGCTGTACAGTGCCTACCAGTTGAATAGTATGGGCAGAACTGCTGTACAGTGCCTACCAGTTGAATAGTATGAGTACTAGAAGAATATGAGGGTAGAATAGTAGAATACTAGTGAAAAAAGCCACTTTCTCCACTCCAGGAGGGACCCGGGCCAGCCGGGTTCCCATAACGCGCGCATACGGTGGATTTCAATAATGCCATTCAGGGAGACAGTGGCTTCTAGCTCAAAACGCGTAGCAAATTGTTCAGTTACAACGTTCAAAAACAGTCTTTGATACTTTCTATATTTTAGATTAACTCATCGGTTCAAATAACATTTGTGAAGAGATAAGCTTCTCCATCATCCTAAATGATTTCTGTAAACGATGCTAGGTGACAATTATGTGGAGAGGTGGGTAGCGACCTTCCATGCGAGGTTGATTACGGCTAATGAGTGTGGGTACAATCATCGATTCGTCCATGATGGGCAAGTCGTTAATCACGGAGGTGGGGCTGGAGGGGCGTGTCTTCACCAGGCTGTCAGCGCAAGGATCTGTCTCCCGACAGCCTACTTTCGACGCACAGGAATTTCTAGAATCGTGGAATGCATCTAATAACCGATGTTTGCATAAGATAACCCATGTCTGAGTGAGAAAACCATAGTTAAAATGGGATGTGTTATGAGATGTACGCTGGTTTCCGGTGCTTGCCTGGAGTTCTTAACAGAAATACAATGCTTGCATCTGAAAACTGAGCATTGTCTAGTTATCAGCGTCTTTTGATGAGTCTAACGAAGTGGAAATTTTGCTCATGAGAAATAATGTGGGGCTCTGTCTCTAAGGCGTGGCTACCTCACCTATCGAGGACCGGCTCGAGTTACAATAAACATACGGGCCTGCGCATACTCGGCTGCACTCTGCTTACTTCCCATTCGGGAGGAGTCATATTCTCGACAGCTTCACAAGCTTTTTGTTGTTGGGGCACACTCTTAGGCCGTCTTGCTGTTTCGATCAAGATGGTTGGTTGACACCTCTCCTATGCGGTGTACGTACGGACATGTTCATCATGGCCCATTCATGCTTCCATTTCCACCTTTGGTTTACACGGTGGTATAGCATTACCTACCATGATGCGAGGTAGCATGAATGCGTGCAGGCTATTTCGCGATTGACTTCTCGGAATCATCGGAAAGTGTCCAGACTTAAAAGACTACATCTCAACATCACTACTCTTTTATGGATATAGCTGACATCAGAGCAGGCATGCTTCTGATTTCTTACCTTTACTTGTGGCTAAACTTGTTTGGAACATTTATTGTGGTGCGACACTATATAAAATGGCAGTCCTTGGCGTAGTTCAAAAAGTACCGCGCACGTATGGAATGCAAGCATGTTCGCATGATTTATACAGTTGAATAGCGAACAGCAGTGAAGGAACGAAGGATTAAGTTGACAAAGACGGCACGTTCTCATCAGTAGGAAATAGTGTGCACTCACTGCTGTCAGCTTGTCATTACGTATACCTCCGTGCTACTCGTGACCGCTTCAAGTAAATATGTGGTTCTCACAGGCGCTAATCTATGTAAGTATAAAAGTTTGTGTCACTGACCTGATTCCCACCATTTTTGTCAGTGAAATGATGCTTTTTCTCACCTCTTATTTACTGGTCATCACCTATTCTTGGAAATTCTCGAAACCGTCGCTGGACTCGCTCTGTTTTATACCTGTGTTCTCAGAAGTGTTCCATTTCCCTATACTTGAATATCTTTTACTAGATACTGTTTAAAGTAATGGTAAGCTGTGGTGCTCAGAATTTTCTGCATTTATGTGGATGCATAAGTAGTAGAAAAGAACCTACACCTGCTTCTAAATACTTGGCGACTATACGTATTATTATACATGCGATTTTGTGGTGGTTTTATTCTTCATGACTGCATTGCTTATCGTGCAGTGGTCGGCGAGTCCAATCACCTCCGCGTATTTAGGTCAAGGTTGCCCCTTATTCCATGCTAAGATCGAACGGCCCTTTACGTGTCTGCACTTACAAATGCTTGTTAATGTTCTGTATATTCTTGATTTATTGGAAGATACAGCAGGTTTTCAGAGCAAGGAATGAGCTCTCCTCCCACCGAACCTCCTCCACCCCTGCCCTCAACGACGAAGGCTCTTTCAAAGGTTTGTGGCCAAGCACGCACGGTCGAGTCGGAAAATCGCGATTTGCAGTGCATTCACTGTGTCAAGATACGCGTGCGACTGTGCGCTATTAAGCCTGCTTGATATCGATCGATTGAGAGCGACCGCGTCTTGTAGATAACTTTGTCCGTGATCCACCACCACAAGTCAAGATTATCCGACCCGACTGTACACATGAGCACTCTTTCATTTGAACGCACAGTCCCACATCTGTTCTTCACCTGTTTGTGTGCAGTAACTATGACTTGCTTTTTCCAAGTGTATGCATTAGATATTTTTGGGAAATATCCAGGGACATTGTTACGCACGTTCCTATACGCTGTTATGTGTTTCAACAAGGAGGGTCGTTTGTGTAAATTTTATGCCACGGCGAAATCCTAACTCACACGGTTCTCCTTGGTTTTGTGAACGTGTTAGGACCATCTGTCCAAACTTACTTAATTGTGCATACATTTTTCATTTCTGATATTTTCTCCTGTACGTGATGTTTTCGTGTCGGTGCTCGCCCAACTCCACTCGCATCTAAATCTACATCTGTCTGTAAGAGACCTCGCCTGGGAGCAGCGCAAACAGACCGCGACACTAAGCACACGCACAGGCTGACTGCAATTAGCCGCCTCTTGATGGGTTACAGACGGGTCTAAATCACGATCATCGTTAGGAAACGTAACCAATGCCAAGAGAGACTTCGACACTATCAGTTCCCCTCTTAAAAAGCAGGATTTGTTAGGTCTTTTAATGTGAGACTATTCGCGAATTGATTTTCTGGTACAGTACAAGTTTTGTGTTATTGGTCACCAAAACAAACATGTGCAAAGTTTTCCTATCTAATATGAAATGAAATTCCACTCTTGTGAATGCAGTATTCCATAATTCTACGGATAATTATGTCTCGAATTGCGCAAATAGGTAAACTGTTCGTTTGTTATGGTCTCCCGGTTATCCGGAAAAACGAAACTCGCAAAAACCAAAAAAAAAAGACTATTTCGAACTCAGTTTTTGTTTTTCGAATCTTTAAAAAAAGTGGAAGTTCCCAATCAAATGAGCATGTTATGTATAGGCACTAAAACCGGATTTCGACTTCTTTTATAAACGTTCCAAATGCAAATTTATAAACGTTCTCCAAAAAAAATGTAGCATTGAGACTTGAAAAACTAAGTTATTGAATACAGAGCTCACAGAGAACAATAGTAAAAATGAAGGCCGCAAAACAAGCTGAACAGATTAAGTCTAACTTAAAAAGAATTCGAGCCCTTGCTCATTTATTGGTTTGTACTGGTATTTCGTAGAATTTATTCACTTTGCCGGTTTGATTGTACCAAGGACACCCCTTGAGGAAATGTGATTCTAAATTTTGCTGCAGATGTCTAGTCAGTGGAAGAAAGTACTACACATCGCAATGAATTATTGCGCGAAAATTCAATTGTGATGTTCTGATGGTGAATTCAAGGCGTCTCTATTCACAAAGATGCGCGATTCACGCTCTTTTCTGCATTACTCACGAATGACGTGGTTCTCGCTATCACTGTCGGAACCTGTTCGATTCTGTTCCATTACAACGAGCTATTTTCGTCCTGGCTACAGCTGTGATTTAATTCCTTGTTTCGAGCACGTTTTTCCCATTTCTCGCTGAGTAAACGCCGCGGGTGATTTTCGTGTCCCATTTCGAAAACATGCTGATTATACAGCGTAGATCGGGCACATTCCGTTGCAGTTTCGATTAGATCCTTGTCCAACGTTTGCGCTGCCGCACTACTTTCATCCCCTAGCGATCAATACGTCGTTACGAACGACGCTTCTGCCGCATGCGGTCGATAACAGGTGGACAAACATTAGAATTTGTAGCACTCGCTTCGTTCCGCTTTCGTCGATCACGGGAAGTTTTCTGATATCCGCCGAGGGAATATCACTCATTTGTTTGTTCTGAGATGCATGTTTTGCTTTCCGCTTTTTCATTTACTGTTTTTCGTTTCAGCTATCGTAATTACCACCGCTCTTTTCGTTTTGTATTTTCTTTCGAATATTCCTGTTAAGATTTACCAAATTCAAATGCTCCTGTCTGTGCCGTTCTGGTGACCAGTGTTTACAAGTTGGTGAACCGAAACTGTTATGTCCTCCGTACCTTTTGTTTGCGGCTTTAATGTTTGCACTCGCGCGCAAAATTCCTGGCAAACATCGTCCGCTAGCATCATAGGCACACTCTAAGATCAATATATTCGAAGCATCGGGGACCTTACTCAGCTAGGAAAAATTTTTCCTCTACACGAATGGGTGGAGTGAAATCTGCAGAAATATCTTATCAGAACGTAGCTTTTGTTTGAGTCTTTTTTGACGTCACGTCGCTGCCTCGGTCGCTTTCTTTACATTCGATTCGATTCGATCAAAATTCGATTCAAACATAGAAGAATATTCACCTTGTCACCGAGAAGAAATGAAAAAAAAACCTTAGTAATGACAGGGGTGTGATTCTTTACAATTCTGTCTTTGCAAGGAAAGCATTGAAACTGTTTCAAACAACATCAAACAAAATCGTTTCCGAGACGTACGCGGTAAATATCGTTTACAGTATTGTTCGGAAATTACGGATATTTAGTGGTGTGCCAGTCATCTGGTTTTTCGAGTAAATAAATGTTCTCCAAAATAATTGGGGGACTGTGCGAGTGGCAGGACCTATTCGACACTCTCACTTGGAGCATGCTCTCACCCCATACTTCATTGTGGTCCCGCCGCGCTTCTCGGGCCACGACGCGCGAGACGCACATACAATCAGCTGACTATTTTGAGACAGACTGCACTTTTCCGCTTTTGGCACTATTCCACACTAGGGGCCCCAAAACTTTCAAAAAAAAAAATTCTCCGCCGAAACTTCGTATAGGGGGTTATTTGAGGTGCTGAACACGAATACAGTATTCATTTTGTACCGTAACCCCATTTTGGTGCGGTTACGGTAGGGTTACCCCAGATACGGTACATCATGAAATTCGCTTGAATTTTGCACAGATTAGTTATTTGAGGTGCTGATCACGATCATCAACATTATTTTGAGTGATACCTTCGTTTTCTACACAAAATCGGCATTTTCTCTGAATATACTACCGTGTACCTACCGTGTCTCCGCGAAAATGGGGTTGCGGTACAAAACGAATACGATATTCGTGTTCAGCACCTCGCATAACCCCACTGGACCAAGTTTCGGCGGAAATTTTTTTTTTTGAAAATTTTGGGGCCCCTGATGTGGAATAGTGCCCCGCTTTTTTCCTTGATATCTGTGTGTTTTCCCTAGTAAAATGGACTTTAACTGCATAGCTTTTTGTGCGTGAAATCTTTTAGTATCAGTCGCTTCCAGTGAATTGCGACAAAGCAATAATTTTTTTTTTCACTTTTGGACTAATCTTTAATCAAATGACGGAATTTCAAAGAAGGCGAATTTTTCATATTTGCTCACATTTATTAGCGGTATTGCTGCCACCCAACTTGTGTGCTCTTTTT
>KN726172.1:33519-60374 GCA_000816745.1 Ancylostoma duodenale
TCCGCCGAAACTTGGTCCAGTGGGGTTATGCGAGGTGCTGAACACGAATATCGTATTCGTTTTGTACCGCAACCCCATTTTCGCGGAGACACGGTAGGTACACGGTAGTATATTCAGAGAAAATGCCGATTTTGTGTAGAAAACGAAGGTATCACTCAAAATAATGTTGATGATCGTGATCAGCACCTCAAATAACTAATCTGTGCAAAATTCAAGCGAATTTCATGATGTACCGTATCTGGGGTAACCCTACCGTAACCGCACCAAAATGGGGTTACGGTACAAAATGAATACGATATTCGTGTTCAGCACCTCGCATAACCCCACTGGACCAAGTTTCGGCGGAAATTTTTTTTTTTGAAAATTTTGGGGCCCCTGATGTGGAATAGTGCCCCGCTTTTTTCCTTGATATCTGTGTGTTTTCCCTAGTAAAATGGACTTTAACTGCATAGCTTTTTGTGCGTGAAATCTTTTAGTATCAGTCGCTTCCAGTGAATTGCGACAAAGCAATAATTTTTTTTTCACTTTTGGACTAATCTTTAATCAAATGACGGAATTTCAAAGAAGGCGAATTTTTCATATTTGCTCACATTTATTAGCGGTATTGCTGCCACCCAACTTGTGTGCTCTTTTTATTTTCCATTACCGTGGCATTTCAATTTTTGATGCGTTTAATTTCCCCGGTATCTGTTCGAATAACGCAATAAAGCCTACATATACCGAGACTGGGTCCCATGCTTTGTTCTCCGGGACTTTGTGTTGGACCGGCTGCAGGACCTTTCAAACTGTTCATTTTTAAAACTTTTTTTTGACACTAAGATTTCGCAAATTACAACACTCACCCACTAACATCGTTCACTTTCTAGCAATATCACACCCACTCTCTCCAACCCATTTGTTCTGTGAACGAGTTGCCTCACACAATGCTCCATTTCCTGGGACAGAACTTTTCGCGCGATTTGTTGTGGGTAGAAAAAACGCCATATATTCTAGAATGTCGATGTAGTTATTGGTACTCATGGTCCTTGCGCTTGGTGAAATAAGACGTGCTTAAGTACTCTTAAGTGACACCTGCGCAGCGAAAACTCGTACTCTGACAGGAGGAAAAAACTATTCCATTCGAAATAGATTTAGCGAACGACATGCTTATAAAATACGGGGTTCAAAGTGAAGTCCTAAATCTCATTTGTGAGTATGTGGACAAGCTATTGTTGTAGAATGCTGCAGCTCACTTTAAGATGAAACAAGAAATACAACACAGTTGAACGAATGAAAGGGAAAATGAGCGCATTTGCTGGTGTACCGGTTGTGTTCGATATCACGGATGCTGTCAGCATTCCAAACTACAAACAAAGCCCATCCATAACGAGTGGTAGCCGGTGTGTTATCGCTAACGTTTGATGAGGCCACGCTCTTTTAACCCCATGCGTCATTCGGAGGCTTTGGAAGTGACCCGTAATGAAGAGTGGTCGCAACCCACATATATCCGAATGTGCGTACTTTTCTACTCGACGTCAGGGCAGTGTACCATCACGGTCATTCGTGGGAAAAGATGGGTGAGGGGCACTCATATCTAGGCTAAGCCTAAGCATTAGGCTTGAGCTGAAACCTATGATTCACCTTATGTCTAGGCTAATGCATAGGCTTAGGCTTAGAAGAGACTCAAATCCGTGAAAAACGCAGTTTTATCTATGCCCACTGTAAATGCGGAAGACAGTCATGGTGACGCGCCAATTGCTATGCAGCGCATGCAACCGCCTCATGACTACAAACGTGCCATGTATAGTCTCGGCTTAATCAGCTGAGGTATGAGCTCGTCACCATAGCGTTGCGGGGACCGCGACGAGGCCTAAACGAGACCGTGCTATGAGAGCTTCACCAGGTACTTGTTTGGGATGACTAGGAACCAACATAAACTATTCAATTGGACCTGGTCACTTACTTCTACGTATTGCGAGCCCCAGCGCAACTGCTGTGCATTGAAATACGACGCAGATGACATTTTTTAGAAGAAGAAATGCTGTGTGAGATACGTTCCTCAAAAATAACCGCAGCCACTTGCGCTCTGCGTTTTCTCTCGTCCACGTCTCTTGGAATTAACGAGTCCCCGTACCAGGGTCAAGCGTACGATGGTAATTTACGAAGGGGGTCGCCTCGGGGGGAGCAGGGAGGGTCGCCTGAAGTGGATAGTATGATAACAACAAGGTAAGGAAGTTCGTTTTTCACCAGCGAGCTCCAACTTCGATTCCTCGCGAGGATGCTAGTTCTGCAAACACTTCAACACACTCTTTTCTAGTACCATGAATAACAAGTGTAAAATCGTCGGTGAACACTTTCCTCTTGAGGTTGGACGTTTTATTTGGCTGTAAATCGACTCCTAGGGTCCAGTAAATATGTGGCTCAAAATGCATCCAGTAAATATGTGGCTCAAAATGCAATTCCGTGGAAGGTGTCCTAGGACCTGTGGACATCACATGGTGCTCCAAAGCTATGAAGGCAGCTTCCCAGGATCAAACCTTATGAGCATGCAAAATCCCACGAATTCTCGTTCGGTAGATCTTTTTTTTATCGCGATAACACCACATAGGACATGACCGCAAAATTTGTTAAATTTGAGGTATGTTGACACTCAATTTCTGAAGAAATCAGAAGGTTGCGTAAAAAAAGACCGCATGTGTGAGAAAGAGCAAATCTTCCACTATTGTAGCGTCTTGAACCTGTTCCCCCATATAAAGCAACTGTGAAGTTATTCGCCTCAGATGAACACCACACTCTTCAACCTGCCAAAAATTGGGTTTTTCTTCCATGGCTTTTTTCAGAATATATGTAAAAGCTGACAAAAAATTAGGTATGTTTCTGAACGAGGTGGTCAAGCTCTATATCTCTGCAAAATTTCAGCTCTCAAAGTTACCTGGGGCGAGTTTTATTCCGTTGGTAAAGCGATGGTAAACCGTTGGTAAAAATAGCTATTTTCCCATGTTTTTACCAACGAAATTTCACCCAAATTTTACCGTAATAAACCAAATTTTTTAAATTTTGAAGATGTGCGCCAGAAAGCGCAAATCTTCCTGATAGCAGAAATGACTTGAGTCCTTTTCCCAGATCACATGCTAATCCTTTTAAAATTCGTGAGAAACAACCATACATTTTCACATGTACGATTCTAACTCTGAGTGAAACAAAACCATTCACGCGCGACTTTCATCGCTCAAAAGATGCTCTGACCATTTGCTTTTGTTTGAAAACATGGGCGTCTAATGTCCGACTGCCTCCACATGCATTTTTCCATTTTGCAAAAGTTAGTCTCCGGTGGGGATCGAACCCTGGACCTGTTCGAACATGAATACGACTTCTGCGTCACTCCAGTTGCTTATAATAAGTGTGTCGATGTGCGACATAGACATATGCAACAAATGACTGTTTGTTTTATCGATGAAACTTGAAATTCAAGAAAATTAAAAGTTGAAACGTGAAAAATTAGTTTTAAAATGAATTGAATTCAAAAAGTGTCTTCATGATATTTTGAAAGTTGTTGAATTACAATAACTGAAAACGTAAAAAATTAAGTGTTCTGTAGGGGTCGCATTTTTCCCGTCTACAAGGAGGGGGGGGGGGCTGCTTCAGAGTCGAATTTTTACCAACACCACGCTTGACCCTGCCCCATACTGCCTCCACCCACACTCTCCTGTCTACGTTCAGGCCTTTTGCGCTGAGCGCAACATAGAGGGGGAACGTGTCTCATGTGATCGCAAGGGAAAACTCATATCCCATTTTCAGTTCGTTCACTATTATTATCTTCAAATAAAAGGCAGATTCGCGAGCTCTTTTTTGAGGTTTAAAGAAGAAGAAAAGCGACTTCTAGTGAGATATCAGGCTCTGAGTGAGGTAATGGTATCTTGACTGTGCCGGTCTAAAAGAAGCGTCTCCTAATCACGTAGGAGATCGAAGCAAATCGAAGGGGTTCAAATATAGAACGACTTCAGCATGGATCAAAATGGGAGACTAACTCGACACTCATCGGGGTGCAAATTCGTATCCGCGTTCTCGTCAGCCTCTCCATCTTCAAGTCTGTCGAATGCAATAGAGCCTGTAATTGTACCTACTACAACACAGAGTAACGTAACAAGTTCTGATTTGTCTATCATGCTTTTCATCACTATGGATGGTTCCTTTGTGTTTTTCAGTCAGCCGATGTTCTTTCAGTATTTATCTTTCTTCTATCCTCCTTCACTAACAGTTCCAAAGTTACATCACCTTGAATGTACTCTTGTGAGTGTTCAAAAGTCTCACACAACTGCATTGTGATAGCTAGCAACTTGCGTAGGTTTATCTCTCCGGTCAGCGCTGGCGCCTTCACAGAGGCCACATGTGGTGTCTTCGCGAAAACTTTCGGCTGCTGAAAAATAGTGCAACTCTGCAGTAGTAAGGTCTTCCGATCACTGAGTAGCCATTCCGAGGCGAAAGCGATGACTCCCACTGCACAGGTTCATGCTCGCGAGTGATGTTCTTTTTCGAGTGTTTTGTTGCGATCCTTAGATAGAACACAGATTTGTTTTAGAATTCTTGCGCAGCCAGTGCCTCCTTCCCTAGTTCCTTTCACAACATTTGCTAACGTTTTCTTCATGTCCATGTGGGAGTCAAACACAAACTTTGTCCCTTTTCCGTACAAATTGTTGTGTAGTGATCTTATTGTTCTTACTCATCTATCTTTTAGTCGCAGTATCCCTCTTCTGAGCAGGCGGAGAAACCGCCCTCCAGTGCAACCGTGCGCGAAATTCCTGTGCTTCGGTCCACTTCCGCAGCGCCATCGACTGTGTTGGAATATAACATGCCATCTCTTAGTGGCCTCCATCACGGAGATGTGCAGGTAAAGCTGCTGATGATTTTGCCTTTTATTGAATTGTTACTATGAAGTTTCCAGGATGAATACTATCGTCGAGAAGTGATGACCAGGACTATAATCACGAGAAGCACCGAAGCTCTGTCACAGCAGGTATGTTTTAATGTGGTCAGTGTTGGTTACTGCATTTCAAAATCCACTTTAACAAAAGGGACTTTAAATTAGATTTTTGCGACGAATTGTTAAGTTAACGTACAGAAATGGTTGACAGAGAGAACTGATAAAGCACGCCGTAACTACCATGTGCTTCAACCCTGATGCTTTTTGTTTGATTGTGAAATCTCAAGCAAGTGATCTACTGTGGGTATACGAAATAATCCTCCTATGCTTTATCAGATCTCCCTTCAACAAAAGGCGACCCGCAGTTGAACCAATTTTCTGCACTTTCTTGAGACTCACAAGTGCTTATGAGTATTTTTGTTTGGCTTTCGGCAGCCCTGTGCTTAACGGAGTTGCTATTTGAAAGAAGAATGCTCCTCCTACTAATGTATGGGATTTTGTTCACTCTTCTTTTTTCCGTGAGGCGGTCGCAAATGCCATTTTCTCACCCACGTCGATAGCCCGATCCAGTCACCACTCTTTTCGCAATGTTGTGCCTTTTTTTTGCGGGCTAGCATGAAGCTTCATTATTATCTTGAGTTGAATGGTAACTTAGCACTATTTTATAATAGCCCCATTTCCATGGTTCTGTGCAGTTGTATATGATTACTTCGTGGTCGTGTTTTCTGTGCATGCCATCAAAGCCGGTTACATAATTCTGTTCGTTTCGATCTTGTCATTTACGGGTCTGCTGATTTGGCATAGTCACAATATGCTTGTCTAGAGGATAAGATATATGAATATATTCATTGCAATGTGAGTGTGGTTGTCAACCACACTCACGTCGTTTTTTCTCATTTTATTGGTTTTTCTACTGCTTCTGGTCAATTTTTGATTCCTGGCTAGTTTATTGGTTAATTGGCTTTAATATCCATTTGCAAGCGTTTTTTCTTTCATTTTACATTACTTCTTTTGATTTTTGCTGTTTTTGGAAAACTCAGTTTTACCTAAACTCCGGGCATTGAGTACGGAAATGACAGACGGCAAACAAAAAAACTCGATAACAGAATACCTGATTAGGAGCGCTAACCCAATACGATTACTCAGAAAGCCTACAAACCGTGTTTCACGTTGATGAGAATGCATTTTTTTTTGAGCTCAGGGGATTCTAGGTTTTCTGTGAGTTCTGCGCGGAACAGAATAGCTTCCAGAGTGAATCGATGTTACTTCCTTCTCGGAAATTTCGTGTAGAGATTTTGTTGTGAAAACAAGAAGAAATTGCACAGAAACAGTCAAACACAAAGAGCTAGGTGGATTTTAATCCAACATTTTCATTTTTTTTTTTTTTTGCCACCGACATGATTTGTTCAACATCATGTTTGGAACTACTGCATTTCAGCCACCGATTGGACGCTCCTCACCTATTGAGACTGATCGTAACACTTTCATGAAGTACCACGATCCTAACACTCGGGAGGAGCGTACGGTAGATTACAAAATCACTTATCACCGTGACATCGAAGAGGAGGAACGGAGAATCAAAGACCAGCAGGACAGAAGAAGGAAAGAGGAGGAGGACAGAAGGCGTCGAGAGGAGGAGAGTCGAAGGGCGTGGGAATTGCGTGAACGGGAGGTAAGGAGCTATTTGATTTGATTTACATCATGTTTGAAACTATTGCATTTCGGCCAGAGTTTATTGTGAAATAAGTCAGTGTACTTCTCTTTCAGCGTTACTAACTTCACATTTTCAGCTTCTTGAACGATTGAGGTCAGATCGGGAACGCAAGCAGAAGGATCTGGAACACACGATTCTGGAAAAAGAAAGGCTGGAAAAAGAGCGCATCGAAAGGGGTCGTTTGGAACGAGAGAGAGCGGAAATGCAAAGACGTGTAGAATGGGAGAGAATGGAGAACGAACGCCGTGGACTAGAAGAGGAAGAACTGGCCAGAAAGAGGCGACTAGAGAAGGAACGACTAGAAAGAGAACGAGCAGAAGAGGAGAAGAGGGAACGACTACGTCTTGAAAGAGAAAGGGAAAACCTAGAACGAATGCGGCTTGAAGAGGAGCGAAGAGAGCAAGAACGGCTCGAGAACGAAAGGATTGAACGTGAACGAATTGAAAGAGAAAAGATAGAAATTGAACGAATTGAGAGGATAAAGAGGGAACGCATCGAGAGAGAACGCAGAGAAAGAGAGAAGGAAAGAGAAGAGCTTGAAAGACTGAAAAAGGAAAGAGAGGAACTAGAACGGCTAGAAAGAGAACGACGGGATCTGGAGTTCAAAGAAAGAGAATTGATTGAATTACAACGAAGAGAAGCGGTAGAGCGTGAAAAACAGAGGCTTGAGGATGAGGCACGGGAAGCGCGTCGTAGAGAAGAAGAACGTCGCGAAGCAGATCTTCTCGCTGATATTCAGAGGCAGGCGGAGGAGCGTGAAAGACTCCGTCGAGCGCAGGAGAGGGAGGAGAAAGAGCGACTCGAGCGTATTCGCAGAGAACAACAGCGGGTGGAGATGGAAAGAGCGGAGGCAGAGCGGAGGGAAAGAGAACGTATTGAGGATGAAAGAAGAGAAAAGGAACTGCTAGAGGCACAACTGAGAAAAAAAGAACAGCGTGAACGAGAACGCCTGGAGGACTTAGAGAGAGAAAACATGCTGCAAGAGGAAGAAATGAGGGAGAGAGCACGACGAGATATAGAGCGACGAGCAGCAGCTGAAAGAGAAAGATTGAGAAGAGAAGAGGAGGAGAAGGAGAGGCTTGGTATGTACGAGTTGGAGCGAGCTGCTGCAAACCGAAAACTGCAACGCCAAGCTGATTTGGAGAAAGAAAGGCAAAGGGAGGAACTTGACAAAAAGGCGACTGAAATTATGGAAATGGAAAGAAGAGCAAATGAACGGCGGGAACTTGAGAGGTAAGTTTCTTTGTTCTGTGCCATTTAAACAAATCTTTTTTTTTCACTCTCAAGGCTAGAAGAGGAGCGGAGTCTAGCAGAACTCAGAGAGAAGGAGCGTAGAAATCACGAAATCAGGGACCGTGAAAGAAAAGAAGCAGAGGAAAGAGAAGCTGCTCGGCAGCGTGTACGTTTAGTAGTTGAATCAACTTGGCTTTGCTGCATCAGATGGTTACATTTTTTGTTAGTTTAGGAGGACAGACGTTCAAGAGACAAACTTGATATGATCGTACGCGAACGATCGGCGAAGGAGCGGTAAGCGTTCCACGAGCAGTCAAGGTTTTCATACATCAAATCCAATCAAAATTGGTTGAACGTTATCGTTTCCAGATTCGAACAGGAGAAGCGGCGGCTTTTAGCAGAAAAGGAAGCTCTAAGCAATAAGTATCATCATCTCACTTCAAGCGAAACTTTGCAAAAATTGGCGAAACCAGCGTACTTCTCGCGCGAAAATATCTCGAATCCAGAGATTACAACAAAAATCGAGCGACAGGCAAGTTTCATTGCATGCTTTACTTCAGAATATCTTTACATTCTTCTTTATTCAAGGTGATTGAGCGTATGGACCGTAATGTATGGGTTGACGATGTACGAATTCCACAACACCAAACAGTTACCTGTTCGCTTAACTCTACAAACGAGGAGAACTTGCGCGATAGAATGTATAATCCCAACGAACTTAACCGGAACGGCTCTACCCGGTACGTATTTCATAGCACCTAATGCTTCATGCTTGGATATTTCATGTTTATTCTACCAAAACTTTCTGAGAAGGAAATTTACCAAAGTTCGTCCAAGTGGCTTAAGGCTTGGGCCGAAGTTACGCGAAAAAAAAACCTATTTGAACACGTATAGGTCTTACATTTGCAATAATTGCCAGCTTCATTTTCTACGCTGGGATAATTTTTGCGTCATATTTCGTCGTCTTTCTTCACCTTCATTTTCCTTCTTCACGCTTCTCCCATCTACTAACAGGGTCCAACTCCCTGGTACATAGACATCGTTTTGCACTATCATGCTGTTGATGTGTGCGAGTAATAACTACTTGAAGTGGGTCTGCGACTGTTTGAGCCAGAATTGCTTCAGGCGACTATCGGCCCCGTGCCCGATACTTCAAGATAGTGGTCATTTCCACACATGTCTTCAGCGCACTGGTGGCGAGTGATGATATTCTGGATTCAGATTCCGCTGATGCGGTTCAAATTTCTTAGTGTTGTGAGGCAGCATGCAAATCAGGCGATAATTCGCGCAGTCGACGTGACTATCTTCCTACTTCCTTATCGAGATTGCTGTGCTTTTCTGCCAATCCGCAGGCATTCTCGGGATCTTTTGGTTAGAGCACTTCCTCAGCTCTAAGCAGGATTCTAGCATCTTGATTTCTACCGCTAAGTTGTCGTAAAAGTCGCTTACTCAGCGCTTCAGCACAACAATGGTTTGAACGACGATGATTCGCTGAACGGGATCGTAAATGGGTGGAGAGGGGTAGATGGGGTCGGCTTCCGGTTATCGAGGATTCTGTCCAGCGTAAGAGTCTTATTCGTTAGAAGTAGCTTCGAATCGCCTTGTATGGGCATCGTTAGAATAGTGGTTTCTGGTCGGACCCGATGTGCAGGATGTAGCGTATCAAAAACATTCGCATACACATACACGCATGAGTGCATGTTTCCAGTCGTATATTAATCAGATGAATTAATTTTGGCAGAGCCGAACTGCGGACTTCATTCTCCATATCTGCTCACGTCGCAGGAAAAGTTCGTAGTTCTCTTGGCCTGCGTTTAGCCCTCTGTCCACCACTTCGAGTAGCCGCTCTACCGCACACTGATTGTGATCCCATGAATGGGACAACCCGTGATTCTGCGTTATAATTTGTCTCAAAATGTTTTTTGGGATGCTAGTATGGATGATGATGCAGTGGTGGTAATGGGGATCATCAAGTGAAACTGTGTAAGGGTTAAATTGTGAGTTTCTAGAATACACTTGTCACAAGCCAGGTGGAAATGGAGGAGTTATATAAAGAACAGTTGTGATATTCGTGTTCACTTGACAGATTTACTTTCTGGACGAGCATTACACTGCTGTTATACTCTTCAGAAAGTGTAGCGGTTTTGGTAGGGCGTGGTGGCCGCGACACAAGTCTTGGTACCTACTTGTTGCTAGCCAACGACAGCGGCAACAGCGCCAGCGATCGATATGTATCAAAACCTCGATGAGTACGACACCGACCTAAACTTGACTATGTCCCCTCCCCCCCCCCCTCTTCCAGCACCCTTTCGATCCTTTCCATCATCGTCCTGAGGGTACTAGGGTCGCAACGATAGAGTAGGCCCTTTATTTTTCATTTTGAACAAAACACTTCCAGGTGCTTGTGCGTTTATGTCTTTTTTAGATAAATAACAATAGACTTTGTTTAGAACTAGCCGCTACCGAGCCAAGATGGAGAAGGCTCGTCGTGAATTCATCACTGGAGGCTCAGATGTAGTAGGTTCGTAGGTTTTGTTTTGCTTTGACGTATTTCTACACGGATGATTGCTTCTTACGAGCGTTCTGGTGCCATCCCCTAGTTTTTTTCTTTCGCTGCTTAGAAAACGTGGTCAATTTGTTGTAGCTCTCATTGTATTCACGTTTTCGCTTGACTTCGTTCACGAGTTCTACGCATCTGCAACGTGTGGGAAAAACACATGAATACAATGAAAGCTACAACAAATTGACATCATTGACCCACATTAAACAACATTGACTCATAAATTGACCCACAAAGCACTTGAAAAACAAAGTATTGGTAAAGAACACAAAGAAAGGGACGTACGGTGCAGCTGATCGGTTGTCGGAACTATTCGCCTCACACTGCTTAGGTAGCGGCATCGCGTACCACTACCTATTCCAGAATTTCCTTCCACGGTTTTGGAGACCGGTCTACGGTGCATTTACGGTTGCTCGCGATAATCCCGCACGTGTCGGCGATGGAGAACCGAGTGTGACAGCACTATGCACGCACATCCCCGTCGAGGATCAACACCCTCACGCGATGTGCTTGCAGTACGTCTGATAAACATTATCGCGATCAAAGCATATCGCACATTCTCTGCGCGAATAGCTGATTGGGCTCCATAACACCTATAAATGGAACGATGGTTTGAATTCCATGTGCTGTGGAAGCCGAGACAAAGCAGCGGGAAACTGGTCGTTTGCTCATACATCAAACGCTAACCAGAAATAATCGTCAAGTGAAGATATTTCATGGCGCTCGATTCAGGGCCCATGCGCACAGTTGGCTACCCCAACTTGAAAAAAAAATACCGAGGCGTCCTGTCTGTGACCCGGGCGCCACTTTACCTTTTGGCTAAAAGCGTCGCTGCGTCCAAGCGTCTGATAATGGTTTTCTGCGAATCATTCCCTCTAAATTCTTTCTGTACGACATTTAAGCTAAAAAACTCTTTGGCGGTTAGGTTGAAATGAATTGGTTCCTTCGTTAGCTCAATGTGTTGATACCAGGGATTTTATCTCACAGCTGCTATTTTTTGAGTACCTAGCGTTCGTTCTTTTTCTTCTTAAGACTACAGACGTGTCGTATGGCGCAGTTACGCTGGTGACAGTATAGACAGGCTGAATCTGGGACGTGCTACTGCCACCTGATTACGACCTCAGACCCATGGCATACTTCACAGCGACACCGGTGCGGTGAAGAAAATGAATGGAAATGATGAGAACAAAACGTTGCAAGTGCTCATATCTCATCGCATAGCTTGCGTGGCATAGCGTGTTTGCAAAGGAGCAGTTGTGCGAAGAATTTGGTGGTGAACGGTCGCAGCGACAGCGTCGCTGTGTAGTATGCTGTACGCCTCACGGTTTACCTGGACATGCTAGAAGGAGCAACTCGTCTACTTTTCCGCCAACATCTTATCGTGGAGGAGAAAAACAGAGTTGCAGATACCTCTACGTATATGCGCTGCACTTTTATATAGAAATGATGATAGGGTTTTGGCGAAATTTTTACATAGACCGATTTGACGCCAAATGTTCAACTTGGTCATTCCCAGCACCCGTGAAATATCCAAGAACTCCAGAAAGCCACAAGTTTGGGTAATTCGGTCATTCTTCTTATTCTAGCAGAGTCTCCAGAAAGCTACAAGTTTGGGTAATTCGGTCATTCTTCTTATTCTAGCAGAGTAGCCATCGGGCTTCCGTGAATATTTCTTTGTTTAGACAGTGCATTCACTTGGATGTTGTGATAAGCTTGATGTTCGAAATTATCCGCTCGTTTATCTGTATACCTCAAAAATCACTAGTTACGTTTTAGGCTCCTACGAATGATAATAGATTTGGTAACTTCTGCCGCAAAAGACTGTTGGAAATGTTCCTTATGTTCATAGTCATTCAAACACATTTTTTCTAGTACTCACCAGAACTAGCATTTTAAAAAGTTTCACAAAAGTGATAGAGAAGAGACTCTGTCCTCAGTGATTGAACACTAACTAACATTAACAGAGCGAGCTTCTTTGGGTTTAGATTGCATGCGTCTGCTTTGTTTCGAATGCGCGAATGATATTGCGTGAGGAAAGGTGTTTCCGAAATGGTATAAAGAATTCGAGTATGAGAGAAATGCTTGGGTTCTGGTTCTTCATTTCTGTTCAGCTGGACTTCAAACTTGTTATTAGTTCATGCATCGAGACTGCAGACTTCGAAACGCACTGCTCAAGGGTTTTCATTGT
The DNA here is from genome assembly GCA_000816745.1 of Ancylostoma duodenale. Lineage (NCBI taxonomy): Eukaryota > Metazoa > Nematoda > Chromadorea > Rhabditida > Ancylostomatidae > Ancylostoma > Ancylostoma duodenale. Next base: position 46,115 of record KN726172.1, read on the forward strand.
AAATGGATAATGAAGTCCTTCACGCAATATGTAGGTGAAGGGAACTTTCATGAGTGTTCCCTTCTCATTTTTTCCGAGAACTTTCTTGTCTGATAGGCGTCCTAGGGACGTAAGCTCATATTTTTCAAAGGCATTACTTGCTGAGAACCTTTCTGTTTAGAATCTAGACAAATCTAGTCACGCAGTGTGCACAACGATTATGTGGTGGGTTAGAATTGCTGTGAAACATATGGGCTTCGGGAGTTGTAGTCCACAGTTCTTGAATTGCTTAGTTTCATTTTCAGGAATGTTTTTTTTTTTGATTGCAGTGACTTTTCTTTGGGGAACTTTTATGAAGATTTTAGGGAAACGTTTCAGATTCTGACCCGGTGATGGATCGGTTCCGCCATTCACAAGAAGACATGGCTTTGCGGCTGCGGCGCGACTATCGTGGACCACTCTTGCAAAAGTTTCATGATGGAGAGTTCAAGTCGAAGACTGACATAGACAGCATTCCATATGGGAGGGTTGAACCGAGTCCGTATGCACAAGTGAGTTCATTATTGCCAAGGAACGGCAGCTGACTTGCTTTTTTCATGCTGAGCTTCCCCAGTGAGTGTTTCATGGTGGTATGCTGTCATTCATCGCTTTGCTAGCTAACAGCTTTGCTTTGTGCTAGGAATTCGAGCGCCTTTTGGAGGAAACGGAGCAGAAATACACAGCTTATCGTATGAGGATGTCACAACCCAATCTCTATAGTAGGTCTCGATGTTGGAGTGCAAATTATCTTGAAACTGACGTCGACACTGGAAAACCTGAGCTGGCATGTGCAACCAGAGAGGTATGGTTGGATATGGAATGCTGCAAAATTTCTCTTCCCTCCCTGAGATCATGTTCCAATCCCAGCAACCCTTTGCATTTTGTCGCCATGTATTTTCCAAATGTTGCACATTCTGAGTACTCTGGAGTCTGTCGATCAACCATCGAAACATTGCAGGTAGAAGAAACCAACTTGGATGACGTGCATCGTCGATCGGGCTCGGTTGTTGACTACCATCACGAGAGCAGACGTGGCAAAGCAGAAGAAAATTCAGAAACATCCCACATAAGAAGCCGTAGTGCTGATTACCTTATGGACAGAAGGTATGTTTTGAGTACTAGATACCATTGCCGGACGCAGAAATGTGCAGTCAGGGCGTGGAAGGAAGGTGGGGGGGCAGAGTGAGGCTTCCGCCACTTTGGGGATCGGTATGGCCGGAATTTAGAAACAAAACTGACGAAAATCCAGTTTTTATGTTAAACGGTTGGATTTGAACGTATGAAAAGTAATTTGCTCGAAATATGCTCCATCGCCCTCTGCTCCATTACTGAAACATGCTGCATATGCTGTTTGTCGAAATTCGACACTTTCGAACCGTAAGGAACTTAGAATGTCATCTTTTTCAGTGTTGTTGATGGTTACATATACGGCTTTGAGGCTTATTTGCTGCACATCAGAATACCATATTTGTCAAAACTTAACGTATAGTAGCGTATCATTAGTCCTATTTGTTATAGAAACACCCATTTCGCACTTACACACCTGTTATTTGATGTATCATTTACTTTATACCTTTCCACTTTCCCTTTGCGTCGCTTTTTTGGTTGTGCTGATGACCGAAATCTCGTATTACACTTTTTACTTCCCAAAGGTGAAAATCACTAAAGCATGGAAATCGTAAAAGCTTAATTTTTCTCCGGGGGTAGTTTTCTCAGCAATTTCAGTTCGAAAGGACCATTTTCATTCAGGTTCAATTACATTACCTTGAAGTCAATACACGAAAAGTTAAGCAGTTAAAGGAGAGGGATGACTTATTGTTTCGTTCTTATGCTTTTAATTTAAAAAAAAGAAGGCGAAGTCAGCACGAAGTGCCCTGATTTGGGTACTGTATTCGACAAGTTGTTGTACTTTCTTTCAAGACAGTAATTTAAGATCTCGCGAGGAAAGTGCTCCACCGGAGAATGAGCTGCAGAAGACGCTAGGCGATTCTTCAGTGAGGACATCACATGTGGGCGACCACGGGATGCGTTTCCGGAAGTCCACAGAGAAGCTCACTGTCCCTAATTGGTACCTCGAGAACCGCGCGACCGTGCGTCCCTCCGACATAGATGTCATTGCTCATCGGGAAGCCAATCTACAGTCTGCTCACAATTTCACCAGATCAAGTGACTTATCTCAAGCACCGACCGGCTACGGCGCTCATAATCGGACGGTGTCTGCTGCATCTACAGCATCCAGAATAGATTTCCCCAAAGGAATGTTCGATCGCTACAAGGAGGAAATTGAGGACTTGCGGCGCTCAAGATCTTCGTTGCATCAATTGAAGGATCAACGACAGGTAGTAGCGCTGTAACTTTTAGTTTCTGATTGAAGTTGACTTTTCTATTCACTTTTCCATAGTATTTTTTTTACAAATTTGCATGTATACTTCCGTCCTGAAGTTTTACACGATTTCAACCGATTATTTCACTTTTAATCATCAGTCCGAATTCTGCTCTGTTATGCTTCAAGGCTGATTTTATTTTATTTGTCCGCTACCATTCCCTGTCCGCTATGAGACCCTTTGTGTTGTCCTTCGTACATAACTGCCAGACAAACCTTCTCCTAGTAAATTTTCCTAGCATGAATCTTGGGTTCCTTCGTCAGATATGAAGCGTTCACTTATATCATACACCATATCACTGCGTTATTGTTATATAGTTTGCGTGCTACGTAGTCTTGCTACTTCATTTGTGCTTACTATTTTTTTTTCTGCACTTCGGATGCGTTCGAACTATCTCTCTAAATATAAGAGAACGATTCTGGCTTCACTTTTTCCTACGCTTGGTATCACGTATCTCCTCCGAAAATAAAAAGTTTTCTTATGTATGTTGCTTTGCATGCAGGCGAACCTTTATGTTTAATATTCAGTAATGAGTGGAAAGTTGTTCATTTTCCATGTGTTGCCCATAACTTTTCCGTGAAACCAGAGTTTTGTTAGCTTTACCATTTCTCTCAGTTCTATATGCGAAGTGTAGTCTTGTGAAATTTGGGATTCTATCAAATATTCAGTTTTTTGTTGTTGTTAAAGTTGAAGTAGAACCACTCGTTGAGCTATAGTCACTCTCATCATCGCAGTAATCTTGCATATGGGGTGGAATAACTATCAGCTGCAGTGTTCATACAAATTTACCGCAAACTGCCCTTCACCTGGCTTACCTAAAATGAATTAAGTAGCACCCATCTTAGCGATTTGCGCTAACCTCGCCAATTTCTCATCGTTACACCATATTTAGCATTCCCTCAAGCGCCGAATCCTCCCATAATTGTTCTTTTGGACTGCGGTTTGGAACAGTTCTTTATATTCAATGTATTCAGGGATGGAAGTGACCTTGGATTCTTGCCCTGATGGAAAAGTATGTGCGAAAGCACCTATGCAAGGGAAACGGAATATTTACATGTTCAGGCTATTCCTCACCATATTCGCATTACTGGTACTGACTATTTGGGGGGGTTTCCTTTCATTACGACTCCAGATGGTCGTCTCCTGCAAGTAACTATTCATAGTCGTTAGTTTGTTTAATTGAGCTAAGTGAATACTTATAGGTTTTCAGTGCTTGCGAAGTATGTATTTGCTCCGCATATAGAACTGAGGAAAAATTTACATGCACTTTCCGACTTCATCCTTAGGAAGTTATGGGCAAAACACCACAAGTTGCAATCTTTTTGCTAGTCACGGTGTGGATATTGTTCCCGAACAGGGGTCATTGCCTGACACCTTCGTATTGCTGAAATGTCATGAATTCGTTGCTGTAATCCCAGCTCTGCTATGTTCCAATGACAGTGCGTTGACCCCCAAAGCCACAACCACTTTTTACGCCGTGGAGGGAACTGTTTCCCATTCCCTGGTGTGGGTGGATGACAAAGTCGTCTTATTTCAATCTCGTGACCATTCGAGCACGGTGTCCTGTTGGACGAGTCGTTTTCAGGCGAGGTATAAGGGAATGCTCTTGTCCAGGAACATTATCCGCTCTTGTATGTAGCGAGTAAGGAGACTACAACTTCTGGTTTTCGTTTATAGCCTCTTCAATGTAGAGTTTAGAATTTCAAGTTTTCATCAGCCTTGTAGCTACACATGCGGAATGAAAACAGTGGGGAATTCAGCCATTTTTTTTTTGGTTGACAATATGAAAGAGAATTCTTTTATCCACAATGGTCAAATTACGTAACCTTGAGTTATTTGCAAGCACAAGGTGGTTTTTATAGATCAGATCTCATCTTTAATGGAATTCCTTGGAGTAAATTTCATTCATATCTAATTGAAAATGGTAGTGCATGGACCAGTGACTGACATCTACCCGGCTTGCTGGAGTCAGCTCGGGTGCAACCCTCTGTGGAAATTTCTGGCTATCCTAGCACACTGTCATCCCCATCTCGAAGCTGGCGCTTATGTCAGACGTTGTCCCAGTTTCAACTGAAATTGCACGATTGTATTGACAAGGGAAGTGCTTGAGGTTGATTCGTGGATCGAAGTGAAGCATCTACATACATTTAGAGGCACTGTATAACATGCTGTGATGCTTGTGCATCATTTTTGTCCAACAGTCCCGAGAAGCTCAGAAGAGAACTTGAAAAATTTCATACTACGCTGGTACACGAGTCCATTCAGCCAGGTGATAGCGGCGAATTGGCCCGGGTTAGTAATGCACTGGACAGATAGGCAAGCTTTTGGATTCCGCCGATGCTCTCGGCTCTGCAGCTTTGAAGCTTAGGCTTCTAAGCTCATCTGAGCTGGGATTCATGAAACGTTAACCAAGCAAACCAACGATAGTTAGCGTGGTTGGTTATCGTAGACTACGCAGTTGTTGGAGACGCAGGAAGTGAAAGTTGGTTTGCTAGCTTGGTTTCGCTTGGTTATGCGTTCATGAATCTTAGCCCTGAACAGTGGGCACACTGGGTATGCGTATCACTGCACGAGCTAAGAAGTAATCGCATTGTTGAAGCATAGTTCATTCTCCGATACAGTCTTGGCTCATTGTTTTCAAAACGTGGTCACCTTTGTAACTCTAGGCAAAAACTCGAGTGTTGAGGAAGAATCATCTATTGAGAGCAGCGGTATACATTTCGTTGTCCTGTAAAATATTGACCCACATCTGCATTTAGGAGTATGCCATTGAAGAAACTTTTTTTTGTCAACACACAGTCGAACAGGCGCGACCCGTCTTCACTACATTGAGTCGATGCTTTAAATAATGCTGTTATTCCAGTGTGATGCGCACATCTGGTGTGCCTTAATCGTTTTAGCGACTTTAACTGAGGTTAAACGCCTGAGATGTAAAATTCCAAAACGAAAGCATTGACCGAACTCAAACCATTGCCTGTTTTTCTAGCTGTCCAGTTCGTCATCTACTCGGCCATTTCCCCACCCCCATTTTGCTGCATGAACTCAAATACCAGTGCAGTCAGAAAAGCACTGACGCGCACTCCTGAGCTTCTCAAGACTCTTCGGCAAAAATGACGTACATGAATTGTCACCGTTTGGCAACGCTTGTGAACGTAAATGTTTCATTTCGATTTGCTGGGTTAACCTCGTCTACCCCTTTGTAAGATAGAGCATGCTCGAAAACCACGCACATTCAATATGTTTGCCGTGGAGTCAATAGTTCACTCCAATGATGACGAAATGTGGGTGTTTTCCCTCGGCTAATTATCCAGCGCACCTCCATTTGCTGACAGCTCGGCGGTGAAATCTGCTGTCAAACCTGAACGCTCAGATACCTCAAGAAGTTTAGGAAACTCCCAATTCCACACGTCAATTCTCCAGAGGTCCTATTCATCACCGCATTTACACGTGGCAATCAGATTACCCCCAAAGTTCACTCTGCTCTTGACATTCATCAAGAACTTTTCTCGTTGTCCATGGAGGAGGGGATCGGGCAACTTATACTTGTCTATGAGTGTTTATCTACAAGTTGAGCTTTGCACAGCTTATAGCGCAGTAATGACCTACAGGGTGTGCCACTGGAATCCGGGTGAAGCACGAGCACCCTGCATTCAACTGGTTACGGCTCACGATCGTCAGCAGTGCTTCAATAGCGTTCGTGCGGTGTTAGTGTTAAGGTGCCTGGGCTTGTTTCGATCTCGACTACATTCCACACGCATTAGTCCAGAGGGTTCAGTTCAGGATAGAAGTCTTGACTAAACTGGTAACTCTGTCAGAAACACATTTTGGGACCAAATCGCTCTTGTGAGCGTGTGCTCTGTCTTGTCGATAAGTGAACGGTCTCTCAAAGGCCACAGTCTCTAACTACAACGGCTTGGTATCTGTGCTCAGTACCTCCTAACAAACCTTCTGCGCAATGGTCCCTCCCCCCTCTCCCCCGCTCTCTCCCACCCCTGGAAAAGATGGAACATCATAACATCGTCGGGAAAGATGGACATTATGTCATCGCCCTCACTTGAGGCGACACTCAGGATCGGGGTCGTCGAAATGGATATACTTTCGTAGGACTTTTCTGTGAGTATGTATTTCTTCGCTAAGTCTTTACACTAGAGATCTTGGATACCAGAGAAATTCAATGATTACAACGGGCGTACTCTTGGCACGAAGGGTTTCCACGGTCATGTCGATGAAGTATCATTCCATTGTCAGTTAAGCCAGGCACATGTCAATCACTCATATCCTAACATAAGTGTTTCTAGTAGATATGCATCAGGTCCATCCTAAAATAAAATTAGAACTGTGATGTGGTCTATAAATGCCATTTTGTTGGTGAGTACGAACTTTACAAATCTTTACGAGAATTTTCTTCAGTAAGTTAGACCAAGAGCAGACGTTCTATCATGTGTTCGTCCCGCATGTGCATGTGTAGTGGCGGCTGTGATGAAAATTCGACGAACGAAGTTAGCAAACTGTACCCTTGAACTTAGAAGTGCATGTCCTAGTGCTACCATCTTCGAAAGTTGTCTTCTTTTGTCTTTATCGCGACTAGAAGCGATAGACTTTTCAAAAGTTGTTCCGAATAATTGGTAAGTGCTTTGCCGCATTTTGGTTAGGGTTGCTACTTCACAGCAGCAAATGCTATCCCACTCGGCGTCTAAGGAACGTTTCATGATGATTAGTGAACGTAGACATTTTCTGTGAGAATCTGAGTATGTAGGAAAGTGACGGATGTTTCCAGCATATCATGTTCCAAGACCGAATGAGAATGCTAGTCAACAAATGTGTGTCGTTTATGAAAGTGATGCCGTAGATAAAATAAAGCGCCGAAATGACTTCGGAAATATGGAAAGGGAAAGTTCGCTCAGAAATTTGCGCAGCTTGCAATGGTCACTTCTTGTCACTAGCTCGACATCATGTAGTTCAGACTACTGGCTTATATGCTTACTGGCTGTTTACTTAAATCAAGTCAGTGGGAGAAGGAAAGTGATATTTCGAAGAATAGATCGCACCTGCTTCTAAACAGTCTTCTATGCAAATCTATTCTCCAGAGTTAATGAGGTAATCATAGAGAGAATTGTAAAATAGAAAAGTCGTGACTTATCTACGACCTGATTGAGAATTCCTCGGGCTTTCAGGCTGCGCGAGGAAGGATTATGCTTACTGGGATGCAGAAGCACATTTGATGTTCTATATCTCCCCAAAGTAGCGAAGTATTTGTAGGCACTAGTCATCATTCATTAAGTTTGGAATTTTTACATGTTACACTTGATGATTAACACATGAGATCGATTCCTCCCCTTTTCGTACGCTTCATACACAATGTTCCGCCACTTTCGGGCGAAGGCAGCCTTGCTTTATTTAAACAGGCTGCGGCCACTCTACTTCTTGAGAGTTCTATAATTCTAAAGAGGAAAGTGCCACAGGAAAGCACGCTCTTCGTACACAAAGCATTATGTGTTCATTTTTGAATAAGAACTCTTTATTCAATCATTCTTCAAACTACGAGTTTTCCTCTAATTGTATACAAGAATCAGGAACGATCTACAGTATTCGTCCACTGGAGTGAGAGCGACGTTCACAGAAAATTTAGAGAATTCCTCGGATTCAATCATATTACACGTATTTTTGCGCGGAAAGGAACCTGAAATTTCGAGCTGTACTTCGAAAGGAATGATTAACTGACAAGGAAAAAGTGCAAGGCCTGATATTCTTAACTAGTTGCTTGGTGTCAACACCGGCTTCTGAAATTGATTGCAATGAAAGCTTGCTACCCAAGATCTTGGGAGTGGCGAAACTTGCAAAAAATGAATAAATCAATAACGAGGCCGTGCAAAGTGGCCATCAGATTCGTGATCAGCGTGGTGAAAAGTACAGTATGCCCATTTCGATCCGGATTGGAGCTAAGTTGAGGAAGGATTGGGCTAGGTTGAAAGGAAAAGGAGGAAAAAGGAAAAATCGGTCGATAAATCGACGTCCGGATCGATGTCATCTGATGAACAATGTCCTAGGCCCTCCGCCCTGTTCGCATAGTGTCCCATGTTTCCGAGCCCCCTTCTTCACCACCTTAGGCCTTATGCCGGCATGGCCGCCGCCAGCCACCTTTGGCCGGCCAGATTTGGCCACCGACATGTATGCTGTAGCCACGGTATCTCACAGAATTCTCTCAAATTTCGAAAATAGGGGTTATTCAATGCGTTGAACACAAATACCGTATTAATTTTGTACCAAAACCTCGCTGGGGGGTAATTACGGTAGGTGGTGGAAAACGTAGTTAATTCCGGCGTCGTGTAGCTACCCCTTAATGTCCACAAAAGCGGCCACATTTGGCCCACTTTTGAAAAACGGCCAAATGTGGCCAGAATCTTCAGGAAAAAATTTGGTTGAAACTCGGCATGGAGGGGTTATTTTGGGTGCTGTGCGCTAAAATCGCATCAATTTTGCATAATAACCCCATTTTAGTAGGGCTATGGCAGGTGTACGGTAGGTATGGCATCTTGCAGAACTTTCTGGAACTGCGCATAGGCGTTTACTTGAGGTGCTGAACACGACTATCAGTGTCATTTTGCATGATGTTGCCACTTTCCTGCTGAAATCAGCATATTCTTCCAAATTCTGGTTGGCCATAGGTGGCTGGCAGCGGCTATGCCGGCATCAGGCCTCTTGCTTACAGGCGCATAGTATGCGCCGCATACCTACCGTTTGAATTTGGCGCCCACGCGCCCCGTCCAGGTTCTTGAAAAAAGTGTCGTCAGCGCTTCTATGTTTTATATATAGACTAGCGTTCGCACGGAAAATGAGACCTCATTCATGTATCACTGAAAAATTGTTGGAGCTTTACTGGTATCCCGTTTCCCATCCACTATAATTCCCGAATGGGTTTCATACACGCATTACCGAGCGAAAAAAATGTTGGCGAACCAACTCTGACATCTTGCACATCTTAACAACCACTTTTTTCTCCCACATACCATACCTACGTCCGTCAGTGATACACATATACACAATTATTACACAAAATAACTATGTAACTTACTATAAATTGGAAGCACTGCACCGTTATGGGTTTTCTTGATTCAGTTTTTGTGAAATGTTCTGCGAGGGAAACGGCGAGGTGTGGAAGCATGCGGACCCCCACCAACACGCTCCACCTTGGCTACGATTGGTCTCATACAGCTATGAAAAATTGGAGATTTGCGCGATAATTTCAAGCGGTGAAGAGGTGTTGAGTATTTACAGAGATAAAATACAAATTTACTTCTATAATGAGCGCCTATTCCGGAAAACTCGAAGCCCACTGTTATCAAAGTAAATGTTTGAAGAAGAAATGTCCTAAAAGGTATAAGGAGCCGAGCACTTTTGAACTTTCCTAGTGGGAAAATTGAAAATTTCCGAAGTTTTCAAAATCGTCTTGAGCTTGTTAGTGAAAAGATGGATGATGAGCAAATGGTGGACAAAGGAATAGCAGAAACAATGTGTTGTTATAATGTCAGATGAGATCTCAAATTAATATGTTCTTTTAGGAACTGAGGCACGCTGATGAGATGAGGTCACTCTCTGATGAAGTAGGTTTCTAATTCTTCGGCTTTCGTTCATTCAAGAATATCTTTGTTCTTTTGCTTAAAGATCGTTTCTTTACAATATTCTTCGGTTGACTTGTTAAATTCTTGTGATTCTCTAAGTTCCATCCAATCGTCTTTGGAATTTTAGGCAATTTCTCCTACCCAATCGAATGAAGTAAAGCAACGTCCACTCCCGGGCTATACTGTATCAGATGTACCAAAAGAATGGATTGTCGGTGAAAAGTCGAGAATACGGTAAATATGCCTCCTAGCTAGGTTCATCCCACAGCAACACCGACTGCTGGGGCTGCAGTAAGGGCAGCTGTTCAATCATTGCTGAGTGGATCGACAAGGGCGTCACTTTTGAAGTTAGGCCCATAACGTAAATTAAGAAGTAACTTGACTTCCATCAGTAAAACTCACAATCGATAGACATCAAAAACGTTGCTGGCTCGTGACGACGACGCTAGTGTTTCAATCCAATTTTCGATTTAGCCATTCCGAAAGTTCGTGGACGCTTGCGTTGGATTTTCACCGAGCTTGAAAAAACCTATTGAGGATGGGGTTTTCATTGTATGCATCAGTCGTTGTGGTAGAAATCTGATAGTCAGCGGACCAAATTCTTTTCTTGGAGCTAGAAGTGAACTGCGCTCACATTCAAAATCACCCTGAAATAGCTGCGGCAACGGCTCGAATACCGTAAGCTTATTAAGAGCCATGAAATCGTTCTGCAACTTATAGCAGATTGCTGTTTGGATTTTAGATGAGATGTTAGTTCCTGCGTCTGTTTTGTCATAACTTTCCAACCTGATTCAAATTGGGGTAGGGGTGGCTTGCTTTGTTAAGTTTGGTTTGCTTTCCTTTGCGGTGGCGTTTTTGTGACTGACATGCGGGGGTTATATTGCGCTGAACCCCTTCCCAGTATCTTGAAGGCTGGGTATTAGATGCTCTGTGTAGCCATCTTGACTTATGAACACTTTCGAAGGTAGTTGTAAAGCTAGGCAAAAAGTATTGTTGGGCTTGTGGAATGAATATTTGTTGCCATAGTTTTCTGACAAGTTATAGGTATGAGTCATTAAGTCGACTACATTGTCCCATTGATCGTTCTTCCTACCAGTGGTGATGGAAGTAGGTTCATCAATGGTCGTGTAAGCATGTTCGACGTGACTACTTCGCTTTCGTGGTGGCACGGTGCGCTAGTTCTGTGGAGAATAGGTGCAGTAGTAGCGGGTCTTTAGATGTCTGTGCTGTGAGCTTTTCTTGATCCATGAAGGTTCTCCGTTCATAATTTACTCCCAAAGCTTTCGGCATACAATGCCTTCTTCAAACATTAATTTTCATACAATGCAACATCAGCCGCATGCAAACAAGCACGACACGCAAACTATCAATAGTATCGTGTTGTGAGACGAGAGAAGATGGCTTTTGTGCCAACACAGTGATAGTAACCAGTGGCGGACGCAGGGGAGGGGGGAGGGGGGGGCGGCCCCCTCCCCTGAGAATGGGTCGCCAAATTTTCGAAATTACTTTACAATACAAATAAAATCTTGTATTGGTTCATTTTTATTTGTTTATTTTTATTGTTACTTTTAATATAATTTTTATTAATTATTTATTATTATAATTAATATTTTTATTAATTTTATTTCCCGTCTGGGTCCCCAAAACGGCGGAGACCCCATTTTTCTTCCCACGCCCCCCCTCCCGCCCACTTTCTGCGTCCGCCACTGATAGCAACCTATACAAGACAACTTACTGAAGCCAAACCGCAAGGAATTGGCTACAAAAAAGGAACGGCACCTCACCATTCGTTGGCGCTGGTAGACTGAGTGCTACTAGGACTAGAACACTAGCAGAGGGGAGGGTTATAATCAGCTAACCAATCAAAACATTTCCGTTTGCTCCTCTCTGGTGTTTCATTTCCGTTTGCTCTTCTCTGGTGTTTATTTCTGATTTGTTTCATCTTGTTCCCTTGGCTTCCGTCATCTTCCTCTGCAACGTCCTCGTTATGTTATGGTGATGAAGAGGGGTCGTAAATACCCAGAAAATGAACTACCACCTATGTTTGCTGTCCGTGTTCTCCATCGTAACTTAACGAGGACTGTCGCAAATGAGGGGTCAGTGAGCTCGATTGGCCACGCGGTGCCACTGAAAAAATAATGTAATGTAAGCTTTATTATTCGGGTAAACCCTCACGAAGATAAGAAAGATACTAGCTCAGGAAGGTTTCATTGAACGCATGTTAACTACTACAGAAATAGATTCTATGAGTAATTTGGAGGACAAAACAACTGGTGAATAATTGAAGATGAAATTTAATTCATAGCTGAGATTGGTTGAATGTTTTAAGTCGACAAGCGACCGGGGCTATTAGGCTCCATAAATTAGTATGTAGTAGAAGAGTGGCCTTACACATTATTGTGATGTATTAAGGACCACATAGAGCAATGGAAAAGGATCAGTAAGGTGAAAAGAAAAGAGCCGCCATAGGCGGTGGACGGTCGCAGAAAACTGAGTCGCCAAGAGGCCGAATACATCGATGGTCGATAAGGCGGACGTGGTCAAATGAAGATCACAGCCGTCTCCGGCGCGATCGTGAATATGGTGCGCCGAGCTTCCTTTGGACAAGCGCGATCGCTTCGCGGCAAGGACGTTGGAGAGGGAGATAGTGGAAGCCAGGAAAATAAGGAATTGACTAGGAATAGAGACCAGAGCGGAACTAGAGGTGTTGCGGTTAATCAGCTGATTAAATACAGTGGTTCGGCCAGCGCTTTGGTCCTGGTAGCGCTTACTCTACCGCCGCCAACGATGACTGTGATAATTCCTTCATTGTTGAGAACTCTTTGTATTTTGTTTTATTTTGTTTGAATAAGTTCTCTTGTAGAGGTTTGCATCACTGCGTTGGCACTAGAGTAATCTATTCCTATCTCACCACTCGGTACTCTTTGCTAATTGACTTGTTTGTTTGCACGCGGATAAAGTTATAATGTATGCAGATTAAGGTCTGACGTAGGCATTACATGCCAAAAGATAATCGGAATAGGTTGTGAACGGAGAGCTTAACAAATCAAGAATAGTTCACTGACAATGAGGCACAGAGACAGAAGCACATTAGATTACATTCGTATTGCTTCACTTCTGCTGTGCTTCTTCCGGAAACGTCCACATATCAAACAAATTTTGCTCACATATCATAGTTTGACTGACATGTTACTGTTTTTCTGCTGCAGTAATTATTCGTGTTACCTAACAATTTTTAGCAAGTTCAACAACAACTCTCGTGTAGTAGAGGTCGTGGACACGTTTGCTGGATCTAGTCCACTCAAAGGTAGCATAGATGCAGGTAAATAAAAACAATTGAATTGTCACGTCATTGATAACTTCATAAAGCATTCTGTAAAATACGAGTTTCTACTGCTGGGTCTATATTAAAACAAGTCCGTTTCTAAGGTAATGTCGCAGTGCGTTATGGTGGAAGAGTAACAATAGAGGAGGTGCTAGATTCCATATTCCAGCAAACGTCCCCAGCCGCTCTGCCATATGTAGACTCGAGGTTTGTCTAAGCAAATAGTCGTATCTTTACTGTCGTTTAACTATGCGAATGTTAATGTGTTTGTCATATCAACGAGCGTTTATTGTTTTACATAGCTCATTTAACTGCGATTTTTCTAGCATAACACAACCAGACGTTCCTCTGAAGAATGAGTTTTGTCCCGGAATCTACTCAGGAAACACTTCTCTTATGCAGGAGTTAATGAAGAATCCGAGTGAAGCAGAATTGCTGCTGAAGGTATGGTTTTTTTTCGGTTATCATTGTATGATTATGAGAAACATTCTTTCAGTCCGAGCAACTATTTGTAAGGTGTTCATACTGCCATAAGACGCGTGAGCTGGCCTTAGCTCGATTGCACTATGTCACCTGTAAACATTGCTACACGTATTACTGCTCCAAGGAGTGCAGGTACTTCATCTAAAGAATTGTTTTACTGCTCTTATTCAGAAGGCATTTCGAATGTTCGGCAGATAGGATTGGAATAATGAAGTTTCCATGTGATATAATCATTCTTTACTCAGGCTGAAGAACTGGGAGAAGCATAGTAGTGGTTGCTCGTTTGCCAGGATCAATACCTTGTGTAAGGACGTTATTATGAAGGTGAGTTTCAGAGAGCTAGAAGGGCTGTGACATGAATACCCGCTGTTGGCAGTGGAGGACGCCCAAAGTGGGCGGGAAGGGGGGGGGGGGGGAGGGGTAGGGTACGG
>KN726172.1:60474-82999 GCA_000816745.1 Ancylostoma duodenale
AGGAGGAGGCCGACAAGGGGAGGGGAGGGGGGGGGGTGGAAAAAAGTGCGGTTTCCGCCGCTTTTTGGACCCAGATAGAAAATTAAATTGATAAAAATATCTTTCTAACAGCAAATAATTAATAAGAATTATTTCAAAAATAATAATAAAAATAATCAAAAATGAATTAACACCGCGACAATGTGCTCAACCGGTTGACAGGCATGGTGCGACGCGTGGGACTGCGTGCTCAACCGGGTGAGCACGCTTTTTCAGAGTTATATTTCTGTGAAGCAGTCATAATTAGCAAACATCTATGTAGTGGTTATACTAACAAATATTCAAACTTTCTATGCATGCACTGGGCAAAGCTGATCTTCACTCAAACTTACTTTAACATGTGGTTGAAACATACACCACAGAGAACGATACATATGAAAAGGAACCTACAATCAGTCCTCAGTGAATGGACGACAAACATTTGGGAACACTCTTGACAACCACAAAAGAGAAAAAGATCGGGTTCACATTTGCGCAAATTCGGGGTATTATGCGGTGGAGGAAAAATTCTTACCACGTGGGACCATGTGCTCAAGCAGTTGAGCACGGGTCCCACTTGTGCAAAAGCGCGTGTGTCCTATGTGACACGCCATGCCAAAAGCGTAAGGTCGTGAACGTGCGAGGGGGGGGGGGGGGGGAATCGAACTGGAGATGATCTTTTCGTTCAGAGCTTTGGTTGGAGAAACAGTGGTATTCATGTCACAACATGTATTCACTCTATGATTTATCACCTCTGCAGGTTAGAGAAGACCCCCTGGCTCAGGCGAGTATGTCAAAATTGGCGAGAATGTCATACACTTCGAAAGGTCGCGGTAGCGTCAATATTAGGCTCTCATCACCACACATTGCACAGGTAATTGTGGAAATTTTTGCTAAGTATAGCATGTACTCGTTTCATTTGCATATACAGGCGTATGTAAACCATGGCTGGAGTGCACTGTCAATGATACCACAACAGCGACTTCTTCATTACTACACGATTGCTGCGCTTGTGCGAGAGCGAAAGGAACCATCTCTCGTCGCACTTTGCCGTCGTTACGATCCTAGGTATCTTTCAGTTTATCCGCTAATGCAATTTAACCTGCAATCAGCCTGATACTGGAAATGGTAGGTTGGTGCAAAAAATTGTGTTGTTTTTTCCTCATAGACTTTATTTTTACACCTCACCGAAATATAACCTTGACAAGCGGAGTTTTAACTATGGGTAGTAGACACCACTGCTCATTTTATGAGCACTACCCTAGTACCCTGTGCACAGAACATGGGAATCAGCCAAGCGAAAAGAAAAGTCGGAGGCTGCCATTTTTATGTCATGTTTGGCGTTTTTCTTGTGAAAGAAGAGATTCTGGAGCGGAAGAGCAGCAAACATACCACAAAGTTCCCTGAAGAATGTGATGAAATTCACGGCAGGTCCTAGAAGCGACCATGCGTGTTGCGAGCTTGTTTATACTTTCTCCTTCGAAATTATGAGTCGATTTGCGTCGCGCTTGTAAGCACGCTCAATGCGACTATTTCGTCGCCATTACACGAGAGCCAAACTTGCGAGATGTTACACGGTGCGATGGCGCAGCAGCTCAACGCGTCGCATGCGCGTATTGTGGCTGTCGCCGCGACGCCGTCGCCTCGCGATAAAATATAAACACAGCCTACAGCCCTCGTTTTGAATCAGCGGCTCAGTCTCATGCACTTCCTTTGTAAGTATGAGTTTTTTTGTAAAGAACAACCTCTACAAGCAGTGTTACAGGGAGAAGTTCATTCTGTCTGTGAGCATCATCGCGGACATCGAGCACTGTCCACAAACTCCACCCCCAGAAACAGCGGACTGGAACCATTCCCTTCACGGCGCCATTCAGGCACCAAGTCATGTAGCACCAATAGCACCTACTCCCGACATGTTTGGACCTTTGACGCTAGTGCCTACGAATGTCTGAACTCTTTGCTAGGTATTTAAATGCTTCTCGTTTGTCTCAATTCGATTTGTTTCATTACAGATATTGAATTCTGCGAATATCAGTCACTTAGTGAGCGGCTTTATCCATTTCTTTTTACATATCATTGTCTTAACATATACTGCTTTATGTTCTTATCAAGCGCATCCATGATGTTATTCTTGTACGCTCATTTGTTCTCCGCTTTTATGCACTTAGTGCTGCCTTATGTCTCATTACTGCCAAGGTGAAGCACAGCTGTGGTGGTGGTCCCGGAGACCCCTCGCAGATGAAGAGAGTACAGCAGCCATGAATGGTGTTGTCAGTTGATCCACAATGTTAGTGCTGCAACTAAACATGTTCGCTAAGAGAAACAAAGGATGGTAGAGTGTCAGATACATGTCCACGTACTAAATTCACAGCTCGTGCTTCACCTTCACCTAATCAGCTAATATTCTTTCAAAGTGCTATTATTCATATCTGCGATACACTCATAGTCGTAATCCTAGTTTGCCTTTCTTGGCTATAGTGGAGATGGTCACTTCAAATAAATGTGCAATAAGTTTTCGTTGGAAACTACATTTTCATTGTAATCACAACAAATTATTTGTACTACACTGCCTAGTGAAATAGCGCAGCGCATGTGGGGCAGCAGCAACAGGCATTGCTTGGGCGCACACGACTGTTGGTTTGACTCCGGCCCAAGCCAACCAAGCATTCCATCAATCCGGGGTCGGTGGATTGCTATCAGATTCGTCTCGACACCGTAGTGTTTGAGTACCGTCGGAAAAGGGGCGTGGGCACATGATGCCCCATGGATATGCAGGTGCTACGGTGCTTGCACTTTTGCGGGGTTTTTTTCTATAAGTGTAGAATGCTGGTTCTCACTGACAACGATGCATTAACACTACGGGCAGTTTTGAATAAAATAGTCACTTGAAGTGTTCGAAAGGAAAAAAATCGAGAACCTTATTAAATGAAAGAAATTGAAGCCTTCGAGTGAGGAGCACGCATGCTGGAAGACGCATGCTGGAAGAAAGAGGCTTCGCAGAATCTTTCGGAACTTGTCAGTACGTCAAACAACCCTAAACCCAAGATTTCACCAATAAAAAATCTCTTTTCTTCAGTCCAAATAAAGATTTTGTTCAAAATGCTCGTCATCCTTGATGGTAAAACGCGCAGTGGGCACACCTTTCTTCGTGAGTCTGCGTAGCTGTCAGAAGAAGCAGCGTAACACCTGTTTAACCACAGGGTATCATTGGCCGGCCACACCCCCTTCTCTAACGGGACCCAAACGCTCGCCCTCCAATTAGATTACCATGATGTGATAGTGGTAACTGGAAACCATTAGAATGAAAGCAGTCAAGACTTAGTATCCATGAAAATTTGACACACATTGGAATGGGCAATAAAGTTCGTGCAATTTTTAATGTTTTTACTGGGATTTAAACATAGTTCAATTGTGCGTCATAGACCATTTCGTAGCTCATGCTTTACTCTTTACGAATATCATAACCGATTTGCTCAAGTCCCGCTACACCTTCCTCTCTATCGCATGGAATGCAACCCACAGTTTGACAAGAACGAACACCTCCAGAACCTTCGCTCGACTTCAGCAATGCATCAAATGCAGCTCAAGCGGATAGGAATATCAACGACCTCTTCTGAAAGGACTTTACCTACTGAAAATACAGCGCAGAAATATGTGTGCTTCATAGAGGTGAATTTTAGCCTGAAGGACAGCCCGGGTTGTGAAAGCGCAGTAAGGATGGTAATTCTCAGCAGCGCCCAAGTTCAAATGTCCGAAACGTGAAAAAAAGCATCCAAGAGGGCTGAGTACGAGGTGACCCTTTACGTTGCGAACGTCCGACTCTTCTAGGCAAGCTCGCCTGGACCATAATCGAGGTGATGTGATGAAAGATCGCCAAACATTCAGCTTGTTTACTTTTTCTGGCATTTTAAAGAGTTCCTTTCAAGAGTTGCAGTCGAGGACATATTGAATCGTCTCAAACCGTGTGACCTCTTACTGAGATACAACTGAGGAGCTGCTCCTCCCTGGTAGCATTAGTAGAGAAGGAAATGTCCTATGTAAATCACTTATAATTGATGTTGTTTGTGAAAAATCCGCATTTCAAGAGGCTTGACTTCTGAGACAGCGCAGTTTGAAATAAAACGGGCTAACAAGACTGTTTCAAAAGCTTTATTATGAATGAGATTACAAACTGGTTAATAAGGTAAAGACAAATATGAACCGTATCGTTGACTACCTCGCACCGAAATAGTGACATGTCCAGATGATTGACGCTCTTAAAGGCACCGTCCAATTTCGAAATCTTTCCATGAGTCAAGTAGCACAAACAGCCCTTGGTACTCGTACAACTGATTCCATAGTAACTGCACTCATTGCAACGTTACAATGGACACTAGTGAATATGGGTTGAAAGCGCACACCACTCAAGGCCTGTTTTTGAGTTCTGCTTTAACCCGACTTCTATTCCGAAGCTGGACAGTGCTTTTAATTCAGCTACATGCTTCTTCCGTGATAATATGAACCCATAGTATTTTGCTGATATGTCGGCATTATGCAGCAAACCACTGAAGTGATCCTCCATTTGGAATGCGACGATGAGGAGCAGAGACTATCTTAACGTCTTGCTGAACGACGTGTCTGCACTTCGTGATCGATTTACGCCCTGAGAATGAGGAGGAGTCCTGCAAATAACTTATTAAACACAAACAAAAGAACAATTTCGCATGAAAAAAGCGATTTTGCAGAAGTTAGCTTTGGATCTGTTGTAAGGAACATACTTATTACAGTTAGCCCTCTTGACCTCTACAGATTTCCGTCCTTCCTTCGTCGTCCTCATTCCAGAAAAGTTTGCTTCCTCAAGTGTTGAAGTTTCTACCGTGTCGAATGTAGCTGAAAAATTAAATACAGCAAATGGTGGGAACATTCGGCGAGAACTCCATAATATAATAGAACTACCGTTGCTTCTACTAATGACCGTGGATGGAGCTGTAACCATATCGTAACAAATACACTTACTATCTCCACAGTCCACTGAAGTCGCAGCCGCAAACACATTCAACCCACCATCAAATGCCCTTGAGCTCCTTGAAACTGGATTTGAGATGCTCTTCTCAGCCATGTCTAGGAAGCCTTATTTCGACGCATAATCACAACAGCTGAACAGATATTTCCCCAACCTTGTTGCCGAGAATGGAGAACAGTAACGTCGTCAGTAGAAGTGCCAACTGCCGAAGTTACTGCCTTTGATTTAGAAACAACAGCGTATAGCGGCGCGCTAGCATCATGAATACCACTCGAGGATGGCTGCTGCATATCCGTAGCGACTGTTGCTGCCACATCATCCGGAGTTCGATCAGGAATCGGTGACGTCGGCGGTGGAGGTACGAACTCGGGCGAAAACGTCGTAGAAATGTTAATCATCTCTGCAAAACAATTGTAACGAGCCGGGTAATTGGCTGGCTGATAAGCACTTACCCTGACTGCGGGGCAAGTCGACTGCACTGTAAGCATTGGTACTGTGTACATCACCGACCTTGAAAGAATTGCTTGCTTACACAGGAACGCAACAATAAATAGCATACACATACAGTCTCATATTCATTGCCGATCACGGAATAATAATGCTCTCTAGCTGGTAGAGCGAGCTGCCCATGTAGTCGCAATCTCTCGCGAACGACGTCTGCATTTTCACGAACGGTAATGTACCGATATGATGGCTCGCGACTTGATAACGAGGACGTGTCCACATTCTGAAACGCTCCCTTTTTTCAACAGATCGACATTACTTTGACACCAACATAAAACAAACGCTCCAGCACTGTTGTCCACTGAACAAGAATGGCTTACTTGAAAAGAATGAGTAACAAAAAAAGATTCATAGCGTGGTTCGAAGTTGAGTTCCGGAAAAATGTGGGAAGTCCTCACGAAAGATGAGAAATACAAAGTCTGTTATATTTCCTCCCTTCTACGGAGCCCAGCTTGCTCTGATGACAGTTGCGCTTGGGTATGATGGCACACCATCACAGAAACTAGCTTATAAGGGTGTAATCTGGGGTGGTACGTATACATAGTCTGTCTTGAAAAATTGTTGTCACAGCTCAAACACACCTCCTACAGAGCCGTTCCCGATGTGAAAGGAAGTTCCCCGTGCACCTATCTTACTGGGAAGGGCTATAAACGTGTAAGATAGCAGAATAAGTAATACAAACCATTTTTCATTCATTTACTCAATTGAATGAGAAACAGTCACCGACTCCCGTCGTTCTATCGTGGAATGACTTGACGCCGACTTGTAGTGACTCATTGCATGCCGCCTTTCATTCCAACTAATAGCAGCAGAACCAAAAGAAACGAACAACGTAAATTGTCGGATATTTGGGGCTCTCGGACTGTCTAGGGGTGTTGGAAGTCCTTCCTTCTTCACTCTTTATTGTTCCTTCTCGAATCCGCCGCTCACTCCTACCCTCGCGTCCTCGGTCGTCGTCGAAAGTCGAACTGAGACTGCGCCTGCGGCCAGCGCGCTTTTATAGCGAAGGGGCGGGGCTAAAGGTGACGGTCCTGAGGCGGAGTGAGCGCGCGGCATACACTATAAATACAGCGTAGCGGAGGCCTAATCACTAACTAGACGAAGGGGTCACAATCAAATACAACAACTACATGATGTGTACATCACATGGCTCTCCGGGGGGAAGAGTCGTCCCGACTCTATTTCTTCTTCCCTGGGCTTGACTTCTGGGCGCCGACTGCTTGCGGTCGAAGCGTCTTCCATCGCGTCCTTGCCTGCGTCGTCATCGCGTCCATGGTTGAGTCGGTCGTCGATTCGGGATGGTGTGGAGTCGTGTCGGCGGTCCCTCTTGACTGGAGTCTTGTACGGGCGTCTGCTCGGTGAGGTCTTCTCGTGACGTCTTTGCTCGGACCCAGGCGGGATGTCGCGGGCGTGTCGTTGTTCATCTGGATGATGCGTTGGCGTCTTCCTTCGACTCGGCTGCTCTCATCCTTAACCGTCATGCCTGGGCGTCCCTTCTTCCGGTTGGTGGAAGCGTAGCTACACCCTGGAAGGACAAACGGACCGCCGGTGAACCGACCCCTTTCCATTCTTTGGTCCGTACCCAAGCTTCTAGCGGAGTGTGTTTTCTTCTCCTTGTCTCTCATAGAAACATCTGACCGTTGTTTCTGTAGTCTACGCCTGTTCGAAGGCTTCGCCACAGCAGATGTCTTTCCGGCATTTTCGTTCATCGCCTTCCTATCAGCCGTCATCAACACTCCTAGGGTGGATGTCGGACTGATTCCGAGCTTGGCTAGCGCATTAGTTCCCAGAACTAACATGCCATCTCCTCCAGCCATCACGAAGAGAGCTATCCTTCTCTTCACACCGTTTCCCAGTTGAAGGGTTAGCTTAACTGCTCCTTTGAAAGACATCCTGTTACCTGAGGTGTCGTAGACTGGGGCTCGCTGGTTGATTGGAATTTCTTCCACGTCTCTATCCAGATCAAAGCCATTCGCAAGACTTGCTTGGAACATCCCGAGAGGGATAATGCTAATCTGGGACCCGGTGTCCAATAGGCTTTCCTAGTGAGTCCTAGCAAGCGTACATTGGTCACCGTCTGACGTCCAACCAGTTCATCATAGCCTTTCGTAGCACCAACGGAACCACAGATCCATTTGCTCAGCGAAGCCGTGAACATCCTCGCTGTTCCTGCGCTCCTCTTACTCTGTTTTTCCTGCTCCGTGGGCTTTTCGGCCACTTTTCCCTTCTTGCACTCTCGCCTGAGATGCCCCAACTTGTTACAGTTGTAGCACTTCATTTGTTTCTTGGCCATTGTCCGCTGCTTCGTCGTTAGAGTACTGCGAGTACCTGCTAAACTTTTCGTCTCCTCCTGGGGTTGATTATCCTCTTCACGTCGGCCGACGACATGAGTTTCCGTTCCTTCCAGGTGAAGATGACGTTGCACTCCCGCATCAAATGGTTCTCGCATTGTTGCAGCGATTTCCTTGCTGCGTTCGCAGCGTTGCGCCATCGCCTTCACCATTTCATAGACGGAATCCTTGTGTGCCAACTCCATTGTGGTGAACAGTTGCAGATACTCAGGCCATTTCGTGAGCTGAGAGACAAGTTCTCCTGCTCTTGTCCGTGACAGCTCTTCCTCAGACGCGTCCGGATAGGCTCTGCGCGTGAGGCTCTCCAGCTCGAGGCAGTATCTGGTCACGTCGTTCGCCATCTTGAGGTGCTTCAGCTCCATGTAGGCCTTCATCTGATTTGCAGACTCGTTCTCCATGAATTTGCTCCTCAGTGCCGCTATGGTGTCCTGGAAACTTCCTTCTCTAAAGTGCTTTGGTAGCGCTTCCGCCACCGCTTTGGGATATCCCTGCAGCTTAGAGAAGAAAAGGTGCACGATCATATCGTCTCGCAAACCCAGGTTACCATACTTCATGCTAAACCTCAAGACGAATTCGCCGAATCCTTTACCTTGTGGATCGCTAAACGTCTCCACTTCTGTAAAACCATCGCTGCGAACATGTGTCCGACGTCCAGCTGCGATCCAGCGTAGTCGAATCCACGTTGTAACCCGTCACCGGTAGGTGATGAACTCAACATCACTCTAGACGGTAACTGCGAGCCGATCTTTCCCCGCTGGGATTCCCGTACATCAGCAATGGGGTCAGATCCTGACTGATCTTGGAGATTGCCGTATTCCGAGTGCGCATAGGTGATCGCCGGTTCTTCTGGCTTTGCTGATGAGGGATCAGAAACAACTTGACACGACACCTGCGCTAAGACCTTGTTGATTGTAGAAGGCAGCGCTCGCGTCACAAGATCAGCGGTCTTCTTCAACTGCTCTTCTACTTTCCTCAATTTTCCGAGTTCACTGTCGATCGCGCTGCATTCGTTGTCAATGCAGGCATGTGCAAGATTTGCAACTTCCTCGCCACTTCCACCGTCTACTTGCCTTTCCAGCAAAGACGACAAGTTCCGTAGCGCTTCTTTTCTGTCACGCATGGATTTCAGCGACAGAGTCATCTGTGCCATGTTTTGCATGGCAATGTCCTGGACGGCACACATGAGATTGTGCAACCTCATTTTGCTCGAAGCCAGTTGTTCGCACTGCTTCGGCCCGTCCATCGGAAACGCCTCGAACTCGGCGGGGTTCACAATCTGTGATTGCTCAGACATGCGGTCGGCTTCCTGCAACAGTTCTGCTCACCTGCAATTGAAGTACGCAATTGCCTCAAGTGCAACGCTGAACACGTAACACTCACAGAACCTATCGCAGATTCACAGATCTACGACGACGTATATTTCCCTCTACTAACGAGAAGGAGCAGTGATCTACACACAGATACGACCTCTCCGCTTCTGAAGCGAAAAAGGATCCGGTGGATCACCCTTGCTCAACTTCTTCGTAACCCGAGCAAAGAAGGACTAGTGTGCAAAACACCAATGCCACTTCCTTGCTAGCAGGGAAATATACACTGCCTCGACAACGGGCAGGAGTACACGCCTGAACCGTTCTTCACGGCCTATAGGCGGAATTCCAGGAACCAAGTGGTTTGGTTCGGCCCCTATGTCGGATATTTGGGGCTCTCGGACTGTCTAGGGGTGTTGGAAGTCCTTCCTTCTTCACTCTTTATTGTTCCTTCTCGAATCCGCCGCTCACTCCTACCCTCGCGTCCTCGGTCGTCGTCGAAAGTCGAACTGAGACTGCGCCTGCGGCCAGCGCGCCTTTATAGCGAAGGGGCGGGGCTAAAGGTGACGGTCCTGGGGCGGAGTGAGCGCGCGGCATACACTATAAATACAGCGTAGCGGAGGCCTAATCACTAACTAGACAAAGGGGTCACAATCAAATACAACAACTACATGATGTGTACATCACAAAATAACTCAGATTTAGCAACAACGCTCATTGTGTCTGTGACCTGTACTACATAATGTAAATAACTGACATACTTTCGAACACTCTGGTGGAATCTCAGAGCCGAAGTGATCCAACACTTTGTTTTCAGCTTCTAACTGGGAAGGTTCAACTACGGATACGGTATCGTCGACGTTGGATGAACGCCGGATCTATAATTCAGATTTTTTTTGAATAGTCATATCATCTACCTCGTCATCGTCCACCTATACCAAGGCTACCTAACGTCGCGTAACACCTAAGTAATGATGTTGTGGTGCTCCTTAAGTTCGAGATGCACAAGACAAAAACACATTATGAAGTGGAAGTTCTTACTTTGGAATAGAGCTGATCAACCTCTAACTCCGTACGTTCGAGGCGTTCTCTTCTCCAGGTGGGATGCAATGGTCCCTGTTTGACCTTGGCATATCCTCCGTCATAAACACTGCTATTATAATCATCTTGATCAGGCACGGTAGCAGAGCGATGAGGTTCGGAAACGATTGAACTGAAATCAATGAAACCTTTGTGTGTTAAACAATACAAAACCTCACTATATAGTGGAAACCAGTTTTACATTGTTACCGCCCTGAAAATGAAAGCTGAGCACCTGTAGGGATCTTCACTTCCACATATAGTGTATATCTGCGACGCACTTTGATAGACAACACCATCTCCAGCAAGGTTGAATGCAGGTGCTTTTCTTCCAGAAAATACTGGATAGTCGTATTTTCTCTCCGGTCGGCTCGATGTCACCTCACCTAACTAGAGTAGATTTGACAATCTCGCTGCAGCGAAGAACAAAAAACAATTGAAAACATACCTTTGTATACAAAGGATCAATCAAGGAGTCACTTTCAGGATCTATTGATTCGTACGTAGGATTCCCATCCTCATCGAAGAAAGCAACGTTTGCTTTGTGGCCTTTGCAGATAGCTAAGAACAGAAGTATAAACAGATTTGTGACAGAAACCAGCTTGACTCACCTGAGTACATATCCAAAGGTAGTTTGGGAAGCGCGCGACCAGTTTGCAGAGCAACTGAAACCTTCACCAGAGCACCCTCAGACTTGGGACGATCACACTAAGAAAAGAAAATAGTAAATAAAGGGCTTCCAAATGTATCATTAACAAATTGTGTAATGAATGGTAAATCCTTCAGCATGTAAAACAAGAGTTGGAACCCGGTATGGAGGAATAACACATGATTGTGGTTTTCTTCATTTCGGGAATTAGTGTTCATGACGAAGAAACTAAGCTAGTATGCAGCTAGCGAAATATGTATATTCTCAGGTTAAAATGGGTGTTATAATCTGGTTTTCAAAATCAGAACAGAGGAAAGCAAAGGATGACGGACAAAATCCACTGAAATAATAAACTGGCACAGTTGGTAGATATAAATGCAGGTCATGAAACTAGTCTACTTAGGGTAGCATATCAGAACTCTAATTATTCCTCATTTTTGATGAAAGCAGTATGAGTCCTTCAATATTGATACATTGAATTTGATCCCTTCAGTTCTATTGTAATGTTGGCGAAGAAAGCAACTACTTTGGACAATTCTAGGAAGAGAAAATGAAATTAAAAAAAAACATATTGTAGTACGCATATGTGAGTTAACTCGAACCTCCGACACTCGTTGTATGGGGCGTTCTGTAACTTTCTCGACCCGGATAGTGGGACGACCCTGTACGAAGTGCGATGCAGAGGTATCAGTGAAGCTCATCGTCTGTGTTGTCGGAGTTGTAACACCATTTATAGCGGTGTTATCCCTGAATCTAGATAAAATCGGTACAATTACTACAACTACATAAAATGCCTCAATAAAAAAAGCGAGTTGAGTATCTATGCAAAAACTTGCAAATGGTACACTATTTGGCAAACACCAAAGTTCTACTAAGTTGTACTGTCGCGTGGTACTGCATTCCTACAGAGTATTTCCCCCTCGTTCATTCAGTTCAAAATTCAAGGTGGGGGGAGGGGGGAATAGATTCAGCTGAAGCATCATATGAACGACTGTAAATGTAGCGTAATTCTAAATTACAAAGGCAAAGAAACAGATGATGCGTCATGGTATGTAGTCACCAGGGCGCTAAGCAGTGAGTGCTGGGCGAGAAGCACAATAGTCGGAGCCGAGGCTCTCCTCCCCCCCCCCCCCACTTTTGACGTGGTCCCGGCAGACCCTCTTCAGTAAAGCGAGAGGAAATTAAGGGGACGCATCCAGACAGAAGAGCAACAGATGAAACGCTTCTCATTTTTGGGATTAGTGTGTATTAGAGTCGAGCCATGGCCAGCGACCCATTACTGAGTTGAATAGGAAACGCGATTGGAGCGCCGAACTGGGAAAAGACGAAATGATAAAAGATAGAACGGTTATCATGGAAATTTCCACGAAGTAAAGGGTATCGTAAGATAGCTGGAACCCAGTGTACTTCTCAGGAGCTTAGATATTAAAATTCTTGCATATTCTGAGAGCAATACATCTCGCGCTGTTTTAGTTTTGTGAGGAATAAATCTGGTAGAACAATGCATTTCTTCTCTTCACTTATAGGAAACAAATGAGGCTGAGAAGAAAGGCTAAATTCCCTCGTTTCTTTTGAGTTCTTCTCCTCGCTTTTAAAACATCAAATCGCGTTGCTTATGAAGTTGCACTATAATTTATAAATAAGAAAGCCGCAACAGAAAAACACATAAGAGGAACGTAGTAGGCATTAGGAAGATGATGAAGCGCTCAAAGGACGAAAGTATCAGATGGAACGAAAAACTATCAAACAATTTAGATGTAATACGGTCGCGACTATAGTGCGTGCGATGCGATCGCGTAATGCCCCTACCAAGTCCGTGAAAAACAAACTATCATCGATACTCACTTTACATGGACATAATAGGCTCCAAAGCTTCGAAAAAGAGCCCGGCATTCGAGTATACATACGACTAAACGAGCATGGTGATTCAGCAACGCTAAGGCTGTGCGGTACAAAAATTTCAAACATCGTTAATCCATTAACTTACACGAGTTCGTTAATTCGTTAGAATGATGGGACATATTAAATATCACAATTTCCACTGAAGTTACGACTTGTCTCATCGGAGAAAACGTAAATAAACCAGCTGGAGAGTGTCAGACGATAAATTGCGGTTGTTATCAAAGTGTTGGGAAAAAAATAGCAAAGCGCTGAGGAAAAACTATGTAAGAGATGAGAAAAAATTAGTGGATTTGCCAGCTGCACTGTTTGCCAAGATTGGAAATCAATACTTTCAGTAGTAATAACAATACCAAAGTTATGAAACAGAGGCATTCACTATCCATCTGGTTCAAATCTGGCAACTCAACCTTGAGCAGACAAAGTCGTCTAATCATCACTATTTTCACGTAATTCAAGCTATTATCACATCGTGGACAATTCTGGATATTGTCCAAAAATCCTTGCCGGAGCTTTTTTTTTCTAACACGTACAGCATTTCAGAAATTCACCTTGTCGGGTTTTCCCATCTCGAGCACTCCTTTTTCAAAGCTGTTTGTAGGTTAAAAGAGCCAGGGAATGCTTGATCTTGAATGATTTCTATATGATATCCTTATCTACAATAACGGAGGTTTCTATGGAAAACACTCAAAAAACAGGGAACTACTCCCACATTTTTTTTTGGACAGAGGTCAACTTAGATATCTGGAAAATTTCATGGATATACTTCAAGCAAACAAGTGTATTTACAGCCACTGCCTTCGTGTTTACGTCCATTACTAGGGTGACGGCAAAGTTCAGATGACATCGGACTGTTGCAATGAGTAGTAAGCTGGCATTTCGTATAAGGAACTGGTGAACCTTTGTGCTTTTGTTCAAGCATTTCTCAACCAACTTCTGACTCTTTAACGAGATGAATTTAAGCAGGTCTTTTTTCTCCTCGTTAAATCGTTAGCACGTCATGTTACTTGAAAAATGACCGTTACGCGTTAATGCGTTTATTCGTTACATAAATAACGCACAGCCGTGGTACAGATGAGCAGAAAATAACAGGGCGCGTGCTAGCAATTGCAAGTGGCCCGCTGTCGCTCACACTGTTAATAGTTCGGTTGCCGCCCTTAGCCAACCAAGCCATCTACCCCACCAGAGTCGTAATATTGGTAACAACGGAGTTTGGGAAGATGGAGCACTGACTTGCATCAGTATCGAGAAACTAGTTGGGACTGAGTAATGTTAACCAATTTTCCGGCGAAAATGGATTAGGGGGGTGGGGGGGGGGCTATAAAAGGTCATAGGCTTCACCTTGCAAGCCTAAGCAGGAGCACTAGCCTAAGCCTAAGCCTAATCCTGTGCTTAAGCATGGGTTTAAGCCTAAGGCTTAGGCTTAGGCTTCACACGAGTGCCCCCCAACTCCATTTTCACCAGTTTTCCTTTAGTCCACTGGGTCTCTCAATCATAAATGTTCTAAAATCCTGCGCAGGACTGAAGAAGTAAAGAAGTACGGATATGAATGGGTATGGGAAGCTTTCATAGAGAGTGAAGATGTCACGCCCTGCCTATCCAGCGCTTTCTCCCGGACTATAAAAACAAGAAAAAAAAGGAAAAATAACTTAAAAGAAAGCATAACAGAACAACACCAACATGAAAAGAAGACACCCACCTGAGCCTGCCCTTTCTGCAACATACACACGATGCTACAGTTACAAGCAAAGAGATAAGTGAACAGACAGTTAGAATGAGGTGTGCAGACTCATTCACGGTATTAACTGCCTCATACTCTGAGGAAGGCATCACCTGAAGTAAAGTAATGCAATTACACAAGAATCTGCGTCACAAAAGGAACGCAAAAGAGGAAAAAAATCTACAGAAATGGGAGATCTATGTAGTGCTTAGCGATCGATGCAAATTTTTAACAGCAGTACCAAACTGAACAACTGTAATCAACGGAATAGAATTCTGAATCTACCTGTGCACGGCAAATGCGGCTTGCGCAACAAAAATGGTCCAACGCGAGCGTCCTCGCGCAGGTTCTCACCATTACGCGTTAGGTGGAGCACTTTTTCTGCAGCTGCACTCAACACGCCAAATATCTGCCATTTTCGAAGTCGTAATTGGTTTCGTTTTTGTTCACTTGTTTCGCCTTTCACCGACTGGGAAAGTTTCTGAGAGCTGTAAATACCGTGCTGTGGATATTGTAACCGCAAGGCAACGTCAATATTGCAGACTATGACAAACAACTCTCAGTTGTACAAGAACTTGGCCCTTACAGCTGCATTTGGAGCAGCTGTGGCAGCTTTTGGTTTGTACTATGTGCGGTGGCGAAGGAGAAGTGCGGTAAGGTTCAAATTTTTGCGTAATTTTTTCTTCAATCAGTTACGGTGTTCATTTCTTATTTTTCTACTTGTCACTCGTTTTTTTTCTTCATCCTTGTCTAGGAAAGCGCTTATCGAGGTGTTGATTTTCGGCACTTCACTTCAAATTTGGAAGCAGAGAATGTATTCGTTAAAAAGTATTTGTCCTGGTGGGGATGAAAGCTTGTATTTTACAAACATCAAATCCAGAGGGAGCCGTACACTGGAAAAGGCTCAGACTAAGGTAGCGCGGTTTGCTGAATGTCTGTTTCCGATTTCGTAATGCGCAAAGCGTGTCTAAGAGCTACTGTTGAAGGAGATGGAAGCTCAATCCTTCCACTTGCGTTGTAGATGATTGGGAATGCTCAGCGAACAATTTTGCTACAAATTATCATAGTGGGAATAGATCCAGTTTTGATAGAGGCCAGGACCATAATCTTTGCTTAATTAGAAACTCCCGCAGCAAAATAATGACGGCAGATTCTGTCGTTGCTACTACGACACCGTATGGTCTGGTAGCTTGTGAAGTCCTTACGCGCAATCGGCGAAGAATTTTCGAGCGCCCCCGTCATGCGGCGCGTGCGCGGCGCGGCCGTCTTGCGGCAGTGGTCCCCTTCGTTCGTCAGATTTTTAGCCCACATGAGTGTTTTTCTTTCATTTTTTTTCTTTCGTTGAAGTTTATTTGAAGGTGTGAGGCCTGTGGCTGACCGATATCGACCGGACGGCCCCAAAAGAGGGCCGCGTCGCGCACGCGCCGCATGCTTGGCGCGCTCGAAAAATTCCCGCCGATTGCGCGTAAGGACTATATACTCAGACAATGGAACGGGCTGACCGCGGTACCAATATTTGGCTGACCGTAGCCAACTCCGCGGTCCGCCAAATAATTGAGCGCGGTCGGCCAAGCATGGGTGCGCGGTCAGCCCGCGAAAGGTCCGCGGTCAGCCCACCGAAATGATGCATGGCGTACGGATAACGGCAGTAATAGTTATTGATGATGTGGGGATGACGTTTTAGCGATCAAATTTGATATCAGGCAAAAAACCTCCCCTTTTATCTTTGGAAATTGCGCAGTACAACCAGTTTTGGAAAATAAAAAGGTGAACATTGCCGGGATTCATTCGTGTTCTTCAGATACTGTGCTTAAAAGTTTTCCATTTTGTACTAAATGCTTTTGATTTTATAGCCGTTCACAAAGTGCATAATATTGATAGCTAAACTGTCTTAATAAGAGCTTCACTCCAGAAATATCTAAAGAGTGGCATCCACTCCCCGCAAATTGGGTGTGATTCCTCTACTTCAGCAAACAATGCATGTGAGATACTTCTCAATCTCTTCCGCATCGTCAGAGAAAGACTGTCGTTTTACTTACATCCCACCTATAACTCTCACTATGTTCACAAAGTTTGCATCATACATTGTGCGGGTCCTGCGGGCCGAATTTGGCTGACCGCGGACAGTACCGCGGTCAGCCAAACTTTCGACTAAGGATCGCGGTCAGCCAACTTTCTGTGCGCGGTCAGCCCGTTCCGCATCTCATGGAACCGCGGTCAGCCCGCGGAGCACACTTTGGTACCGCGGTCAGCCCGTTCCATTGTCTGAGTAGTGCGCCCGTGACTTTGGCTGCAATCACGGCTGCGGCGTAGTGTCGACCTGGTTATATGTTTGCTGATCTAATATGTATATGGTGTAATTCCTTCCAGTTTGAATTTTTCCTACTGTTACTTAGTAAAATCTAGCGGACGTCTCCTGTGGCGTCTTCTCTTCGGTCGAATCAGTAATGAACCTGACGACATCGTGTTGCAGCTGTAATTGCAGACGACGTCACAGACGTACATTACTTCCTAGGCTACGAGACTAATTCAGCAGCGCCACTATCGACCTCAAAGTAGGGGAAAATAAATTTCTGCGAAAACGTGCATAAAGGGTTAGTGGGGAGTGCTTATGCGATTATCATACTTCGTTCGCTTGGTGGTACCGATTTTTTTTTATTTTATCAATTTCTTTCAAATGTGGTTCTGCTCTCAGATTTCTCTGGAAACTTGCACGCAGGAGTTTTCAGGTGTCGGTCATGTTGAGGGGGAACAGGGCGGGTCATATTTCTGTGATTGGTCCCTTCTTTGAATGAATCACTCCCAGAAACGTTTTCCTCACCATGACCCACACTCGGGGTTTTTGGATGTGCCGACTATGAATATAGTTGCAATTGTGCATGATAACATCGATTTCATTTGTTTTCATCAAATTTTCCTTTTTGCTGTCCTGTACTCCTGTTGTTTTCGTTATTGAGCCTCGAGTTTTCTTGCAAGTTCTTGCTCTTCTTGCTTTTCTCATCATGTTGTCAACACTGCCAATATCTTCAAAAGAATCCTCAAAGCTGCATCCGAATTACACTTGTGAAGTAGTGAACCAGCACCAACCGCTGGAGACGGGCGGTGGTCATGGCCTTATGGTGTTGCTGCCCGAGAAGCAGTGCGATCCCCAAGAAGAATGCGAGAAGAGCCCAGCTTGGGCTAGGTTCTGCCGTACGGGCAAGAAAGTGGGCTACATATGATTTGACATTCTCATCTTCGATGAAGGTTTTCCCATTCGAGTAGTTCTACAACGATGGAAATAAGTGGTCGTCGGATGGCACAAGAATAGGGCTATATGATGGATGCGACAACATTTCCCAACCAAGCTCTGATAATTTTTGCCGAGTCGCAAACCGTCAAATTTCTGCGAAAATTTCATTTTATTGAATCTCGATAATGATTCAAGCTCCGAAGTTTCATCGTGAGCGTCTGAATCCCTATTAGCAGCACAGAAAACCCACAGTCGAACTGCATGCTCTTTCTAATCACCTTGATTTTTTTCTGCAATTTCTTAGTCCTGTTGACAATTTCTGCTCTGCCACCAGGTGAACAACTGGGCATCATTGCCCCTATATCAAAGTGCACAATTACTTCAAGCGAAAAGTCAAATTTTTGCTCGATTCAATAGAGTGATGTAAGAGAAGCAGAATGATTTCTAAAACGACTGCATCCTGAGCTTTGAATGCGACAATTCCATCTCCGAAGGAGAAGAGTTGGGGAAAGAAACGGCACATATGACTTATCACATCCACGTCCTGATAGCTCATTCAAGGCCTGAGGAACGGATTTTAAATTTTCATCAATTTGATCGTCCATAATTTGCGGCCTGTTGAATGTGTGGCCGCCAATGTATGTTGTGCCGGAATTTATGGCACATCCTGTGCACGGATGACCAATGATCGATTCCTCTCGGTTGTTTTTGAAGCAGTTTTCTTACACTTTTAACGCTTTCATAGCTGAGGCCATTACGTGATCAACCACAAGAAGTACGAGATCTATAGCAGTTAAGATTCTTTGCTACATTCATTCATAGGTGGTTGTCTCTATTCGACCACTGCAACGGTCACAAAGAGGATGTCCAATCCAGCTCCATCCAAACCTCACGTAAGAAAGAGGGGCCTATAAACTGAAATCCGAAGGATAGTAGAATCTTCTATACTTCAGCGGCTGCGGACAAGGGAATCGTTCTTGAGACACACAGCTGTAGCTACAGGGAACTCCAAACGGACGTAGGCAAGAGTCAGGACCGCGGCGCGGCTCTCTTGGACAGAGACGCAAGCGCTCAGTATGCTGAGCTCCCATGTCTCTGCCCAAGGGAGCCGCGCCGCGGTTCCGAACCTTGTCTGCGTCCGTTTGGAGTTCCCTGTGTGTCAGTTTTACTCTGCCCGTATGTGGAGCTCGGTCGGTGCAGGAGCGAGTATTCAACGAAACCTAGGAACCATGTTTTGTTTAAGATTGGGCGATGCAAATCCCACGATTAAGACATGCGTGCTCGTACAACTTTTTAGTTCTATCCCAGCAATGGTCAAGTCCATGCCAAACCAATGCAGACCCATGCAAAACCCATGCATATCCATGCAGAATCCATGCGTCTCTAAAAATCCCCATGCATATTCGATGCAGAACGAACCCACATTTTTTTCAATCCTATGCAGGGGTTCTGCATGGGTTTTGCATGGATTTGACCACTGCTGGTATAGAACTATTGATTTTAAAAAACCGTGTTTTGCACGAGCACGCATGCCTTAGTCGTGGGGTTTGCATCCTTCAATCTCATGCAAAACACGGTACCTAGGTTTCCCGAGACAAATTTGGCAAATCAAAATTTACGCTCCAGACCTGTTGGCCAGCTAAGTGACGATGCGCAGCAGCAGCATCTGGCTTGTGCTTGTTTATTTGAAAGAGAAACGCTGCGAACCACTGGTAACTCTGGCTGTTCACCATCTTTGAGGGGACCTAATGTTTATTTAAAAAAAATTAAGAGATAACACTGAGGCCGGCATAAGTGGGCAGTTGCAGTTACAGTTCATGCTGTTCATGCTATGGTCCTTGTCGAAAAGATAGACGGATTGCGCGTGCGGTTTCATATCGTCGCGGCCACAGAATCGCGGCGGGACTCATCCGACCTTCTCCTCAGACATTCGCCGAATTGAAGCCCCCTGTCATTGAGACTCCAACTGCTGAAATGGGCGGGGTTGGAGTATCATTTGAATTGCTGTCCGGTTGCTATTCGGTGAGCCTTGGATTGCTATTCGGCCCCTATACAAGAAGTGAATGCCAGTCCAACAGCAGCCGAACAGCAATTTGAATGACACTCCAACCCCGCCCATTTTAGCAGTTGGAGCCTCAATGACAGGGGGCTTTAATTCGGCGAATGTCTGAGTCACTTCTAGCATGCTCTCTCCGCATCTCTCGTCTAGGTCCCACCGCATTCCTGCAGTCACGGAATCCGTCTATCTTTTTGAGAAGGACTGTATGTGCTTTTATCTCTGCCATCCCCTGGCATTACACGCTTTGACGCTTTGTTTTTTTTCTTTTTAAATCTTTTTCTAAATGTTTCGTTGGTGAAACGCACTTCACAACATCCATCCAAGTTGGGTGGCAGTTGTCCTATTGTTTTACTATTTTATATATCGTTAGAGCTGGAATTCAACTTAGTCGATGTTTTGACCAAATTGTTCACACTGCTTTGTTTTCAGATCAAAGACGGTCCATCTGCAAAGGAGTTGAAAGATCTCGGTAACAAACTCTTTGCTGCTAAGAAATATGATGATTCGATCAGGGTGAGTTTACAATTTGTTTAGTTTATGCTTATTTAGTTGTGAACTATTATCGTTCCTATTTGATGCGTATTTTTATTTTTTGGAAGCATTCTTGCTGAACGTGCATTTGTTGAGGTCTTTTCAAAAGCAATTACTTCTTCCGATTCTGAAGAAACTCCACTTCTTAAAGCCATGTGTTTCCAGAACAGAGCTGCAGCAAAGGAGGTACGTTAGTTATAGTCTAGGGAAGCGTCAAAAGTCAACTTTGCTCTCATCCACGTCATTCACGTAGGAGAAAGAGCGTCGAGTACTCATTGTAGTTACGTTGTTATTCCATGACAACGGTTGACTATGAACCGGTGGCGGTTGTCCGTGGTGGTTTCTGTAGAAACCGAGCAGGCGCAACGATACCTTTTGAACTAGCTTATCAGCTAGCACGCATCCACCTCTCGCTCTTCCCAAATTTTGATGGGCTTGCAAATATTCCGATGCATCACCGCCATCCCCCGTTGAACGGCAACAAACCAACTTATACTGATCATGTCCGTCAAACTCCCTGTCCAAGTGGGAAGATTCCTCAAAATCGGAGACATCGACCCTTACGCTTCGTTCTCCGTCACAACGCCTCGGGATCAAATTTTTACCATCAGACCGCAACAGAATCAAGCGATCAACTATCATCGGGAAGAGGTGGGAGGGGACCTTGTGGTGAGGTGAAAATTTGTGTGAAAAAGGAGGATTGTATTTTTATCGCCTTAGAGAGAAGAAGGATCACATGGGGAGGGTAGAATCCTTCTAAGGGTAGGATTTTGTATGCAGACAAGTAGGAGGTCGTATTTTGACCAACGTGGAGGGGGAGTTGTGTGGATATGAGTCTGAATGTGGAAGCAAAAAGGTAGGGGTAAAGTTTCTACTGGCTGAGGAAGGGGGTGAGGGCTGGATGGTTGTACGGGTGTCGTTTTTCTATCATCACCACGCTCAATCCTTGTAGTGGACTATAATCGAGAAATCGTCTACATACATCTACTAGTGACAGAAGCGATACACAACATCACTTTACGTGTGGCCCATTGGCACTCACGTGCTCAACCGATGGAGCACGCGAAGTCCATCACTTGGGCCTGCGTGAAGAAATAGTTGAGTACAAACTTATTCTTGTGGAAATGCGTTTCTCCTTGCTCCAACTTTTGAATCAGTGAATGATTAGAATGAATTGAATGATTAGATGAAAAGTCCAAAGTTTAATATCACAGAGAACTGTACAATAAAAGGAGTCAATTGGATCAGGAACCTCCAACCCTTTGGTTAACAGCCCCTTCTTTGTGGCTGCCTTGCGCTTGAAATTCTGTAGATATCCTCGGAGCGAGCTTGTCGGTGTTCCGTACTCACTGGTCGGGGGTTTTCAGGCGGTAATGTGTTTGTGAGTTGACCTTTATAGCAGTTACACATTGCTTCCATGCTGCACACTGTCATCCCACGGTAACGTTCAAACTTCGTTGTGTTCATCGACACGAAATGGTAAACACGTCAGATAACTATTGGCATTGCACGAACAGCAATGTATGAGAGACTCGGAGTATATGTTTTGCTGAGAATAGTGGTACATTACTTACACTACTCTTCTGACTACCTTTGCTGAGCGAGGGTCCGAAATCCACAATCCGGAACCAGTTCTTTTTTTCACTTCTCAGATTTGAAAAAAAAAACAGTTACTTTACCACACAACCCATTGTTGCATTTCAGCAGCTCGAATATAAAATTTCCATTCAACCTGGGTATGCTGTTGTTGGTTCTGTGGTTTCGTGCGCATCGTGTCTCACCTATTCGTGAATTTGGCGAGGAAGACGGTTGCAGTACTCTCTGTAGGGGAAACGGACCATTTGGACGGTAGCAATTAGGGCGGGGTCAGCGGCTGGTCGCGAGGACGCCGCGATTGGTCGGCTATTTGCAGCCGTATGATGCGGAGCGGTTGCTGCGTCGCGGTCAGCGCGGCAGCGCGCGGAGATGGCGCGAAAGGCTGGACGAGTTGTGCGTCACTCGTTCAAATGACGCGCGAGCAGCAAATATGTAGCTGCTGCCAGCTTCTCATGTTGCCTGAAAGCGAACGTGGCCCACATTGCCACGGACTGGAAGTGCAATGTCGCGCAAAACGTTTCCAAACACATTGGACCCTGAAAATTTATATTTGGTGGTTAACCGATGTGCTGAACAC
>KN726173.1:21031-81385 GCA_000816745.1 Ancylostoma duodenale
CGGGACGATCCGGGACGATCCGGGACCGACCCTTTGCTAATTGCCACGGAGACAACCGTAGCTCTATCACCAACATGTTTAGTATGATTTATGTAAGGAGGAAATCACTTATAAGGGATTTTTCAGAAGTTGTTCGAGTCCTTGAAGACAAAAATATAAGCATTTTTCACTAGTGACCTTAACTAGGGGGCGGGTTCAGAGTAGTTAATGAAAATACTGAATTATTGGTGATAACTGGAAACTTAAAGGGACGCATTTGGGTGATTGATAGAGAAAATTCTGCCAAACATGAACATGTCCACAGCTTCTCGAAATATCCAGTCTACAGTAAGTTATGCGGGATTCCTGCGTTTCTCGCGAATCCTGCGAAATTTTGCAGTTCGTAGCATTGGTAATGTACGCGTACGTATATGTTGCCAGTGCATAGGGCTACAGTACTCTTTGAATTAAGAATTGTTCAGATAGATACAGATAAGGTTCATCTTCTACAATTATCCCCTAATGATATTCTTATCTTATTTTCATTCGGTACACAAGGCTACTGCTAGCGAACAAGCATGAGTAACATTGTCAAAAATAAACATGATTAGCAAAATGTGCACTGTGAAGGCAGATCTGCAGCAGCAGTGGGTTATAACTTGAGTTTTTTTACTCTTAGCAGTTGTAATAATAATGTATTCAAAAATATGTTTTTTTCTACTGGTCTACCGCCTTGAAGCACGTCTATTACGGGAGTCATGAACGTTCCAGAGAAGATTTTATGCCTCCTATTCATCCAGAGTAGATGAGTTTCGCAAGTGTGGTAGATTTCACTGCTCGTAGGACTATTTACTGCTAGTGGATGGGGTGATTCAGTCGCACAGAGTATATCCAATGCCGGGAAAACTAGTAGAAAAGATGAAAACTTTCTGAGGACATCCTGAATACCAGGGCTGGTCATGAATTGATCCTTCGACCGATAAAGCCCTAATTCAAGGTTTGCATTGAAAGAGCACTCTATTACAAAAAAAAAAAACAGTGATAAATACATAGTTAGCGTCTAATGGAGGAAAATGTCCTAGAAAAGATCTACACATATAGTTGTGAATCGGTTGCTCCTGTGCGCCAAAGAAGGCTGCTATTCATCTTTAACCCCGGAGCTGGCGGAACTGTGTTCTGGAGTGAATTCACAGTCCCTATTTGTCCTAACATTATCTACTACAGCTTTGAACAGTGCCGTCCTGACATAATTGCCACAACGCCGAGTAAAAACAGCTTAGCAACAAATTTGTTTGCCAGCAAACATGGTTTCTTATCAAAGATCAGGCGCCGAACCGGTTCCATGACCACAACGACCGCGTCGTTCCAGCGATTTATACACATGGCTTCGCGACGAGAGACAGCGATCTCGATCAAGAATTGCAAGCGTCACAGAAGCGGAAACAATAGGGCGGAGGGACAAAGGTTGGGTAAGGCATACACTGTTGCTAGGGGTAATAAACGAATCTCACCTTCAGTCGATGCGACATGCTCAGTTTCTCGGACGGATCGGCAAAAATCTTGAAAGGTATGAATACAATCACATCGTAAATGAAGAATAGTATCTGAAACAAGGCTCATAAAATATGAATGAAACATTTAGCACCACTTGCTGCAAGGTCAACATTTTCGACTACTGAACTGTAATAGCTAGTGCCACTGTTGGGTGGTGGAAATGTGATCCTTTTCCCTGTTTAATTGTTATTTTCAAAGAAAAAACGAAGAAAATTTTCCCATAATACGATAACGTTGATCAGGTCCTACAAGAAAGGGTTCCTTAATAGGCCGTTTTTATGTTACGAGGGAACAAAGTTCAGCCTACTCGAAACAGCTGTTCAATCCACAACAATCGGAAATAGCTCTATCGAGTTCCATTATACGCGTTTGGGAATGGGCTATGTAAACAGCTGTGTGATTCACATTTCCAAATTAGCTATACAGGTTTAAAAAATGGGTTGATCCTATCGAAGAACAGAAAACATTCACAAGGAGGTCGCTATGCGGTTGAAAAAAAAACAGACCTTAAGAAGAAAAATAATCACAGAAATATATACAGGTCGTTCCTTCCCATTAAGCTCCTCACTTATACCGTTGTCATTCATCACTGTAAAATGAGTAAAGTTAGGATTAGAATGCACACTTCAGCATCGAGAGATAAGATCACACGGGAAGGAAGGAGTTAGGGATGCTTTTGAAGACAATTACTGGATTCTGAGGGAAATTCAAGGATTCCCCACGAAAACACAACATCGTATGTATCTCCACGAAAATTTGTGGGCAATGCCCGATCTGAAATACAAGCGATGTGAACTGGCTCTTGGGAACAAGGTACATACGAGAGAACAAAGTGCGATCACATGGGGGGTGGTTGTTGTGATTCGGTGGCGACGTACTCTAACAGAACGGGCAAACTTCCTCGGCTGGCACCAGCTTCCTATTTGCACAGCGTGTATTTTTCCCCTGGCCCGCAAAAATGTGCACGCTGGTCAGTAGGGAGACTATTTAAAAGGTGTAGCTTTGCTGCATGTTCGATCCAGGAAGAGAAGAGATTTGGCCCTGCTGCCAAAAAGTGCTTGCGACGTTCATAATTTGCTGGACTCATTGAAGAATGATAAAGGGAAGTAGTGAACAACATGAACTCCCGAGTAATAGGACGTCTTCTGGAATGGTCGTATTTGCCTGGCTAGTTGTAGCAATTCGGACGTAGTTGAGAGGGAAATGTGTTCTGTTTTAACTACGACGCACGCCTTTTTTGCAAAAAATTTCAAAGCAAATATGGTAAAAATGAGATAATGACGCGCTGCGAGTCCGCTTCGAAATTACAGTACCAGAGCACTGAGATGTGTTTACTGGTAGCTTGTTACTCAGAATGCAAACATCCCTTCTTCCGATCCGAATCAAAGGTTTCTCAGTCAGATCTGGTTTTCTTCACGAAGTAAAGTAGTGGCCGGGCAGTGATCAACAGGAGCTCATAGAGACGCACTACGCTCTCAACACACTGCTATTACACATCATAAACGCCACACCATCGATTCATTAGCATTCACCAGAATTATGACTGGCCAATCTCTGGACTTTGGATCATCTGCTTCATAGGTAGGATGCCCAGGACGTGGTGGTGGAGCGACCGGGCTCCCCGTGCCCAAACTGGAGCGGGAACAATTCCAGAGTTGATTGACTCGTGGAAAACAACTATCGCAAAGTTGTTGTAAAGTGAGAATGCAGAAGACCTCCGACAGTGAAAACAGCGCAGACACATTGAGTTGCAAAACATCGATATATGTATTGAACGATGGCCCGTACCCTTCATGAAATGTACGTATGTAGAGATGCGGTGTCAAATAGTCTTTAATTAGGTTTGATGGATGGGTTCGTTCACGATGAGGAAGTTGATCGCAAGACCAATGTGTATGCACGCATATGTACCTTGGTTAGGATTGGAGGGGGCTATATTCTTGGCCACAGTAGAACACTCTCAGGACCATATAAAGTATTATATTAGAAAGGTGTAGGATATTCGAATCCAGGTAAGTCGAAAGTTTGTCCATGAAGAAAGGGAGGATATTACAATCTTGCAAGTACGTACTGCTATAAAGCTTCCCCTCCATTTGGATATTCGAATTTCGAATCAGTTTTGGGATTTTTAATGAAATTCATCAAACTAATCGGATTTTGTTCGCTCTCAAATATATTGTGGAGGGTGTTGCGCATGCTCTTACTTTTGCCTAAGTACCAGGGATGTGCGTGAAAGGAAATTTGATTCACGTAAATCGTAAATTTTCCAAAATCGCCGTAAATCGTCAACCAAAAATCGTAGCTGAAGGCATGAGTCCCAGCTCCGTCAGAGAAAAACCTTCTGCGCACTACATCAAATTGAATTTAAAAAAAATAGAGAGAAACTTGTTGACAAGTTGTACATCTTGCGATAGCTTAGCATCGTTAGGAAAAGAGAGATAAGTTCTGGCTAATGATGTTCCTGCAGCACTTCATGTAACCATTTCATCTCCACGATTCTAGCGGGTCTTCTTCACAAAATTTCTGAAAATGAATTTGCTGTAAGCCACCGTCTTTGAGTAATGAAAACCATATGGAAACTATGCGAATTTGATCCTAATATTGCTGCGAATAATATTGCGAAAATACAGACACATTATGGACATGTGCACCCGTAGCGCAGGTGCTATGGCGACATTCTTT
This sequence comes from Ancylostoma duodenale, assembly GCA_000816745.1. NCBI lineage: Eukaryota > Metazoa > Nematoda > Chromadorea > Rhabditida > Ancylostomatidae > Ancylostoma > Ancylostoma duodenale. The sequence goes on from KN726173.1 coordinate 25,247, forward strand.
TCTTGTTGTTATTTACGATTTCGTTACGAAATTCAGGCCACGTTTTCGTAGATCGTAAAACTTTGCTAAAAATTACGTAAATCGTATTACCCAAATCCCTACTAAATAGTGTACTTATCTTAGCGTACGTATTGTTGGTAGAATACTTGGAAACAACTACTGAACTGCAACATTGGGAAACTCACACCAAGAAGAAGTATTTAATTCTGTTGGGTAATTACTATTAGGTTGATGCAAAAGGAATGGCGCTTTTCCGCACTGACTCTATCTTCATTCGCAACTTCAACGAACGATAACTTTGGCAAACCATAAAGGTAACTGAATTAGTAACGACCATTGCTTATTGTATTAGCAGGTCCCTGACGCCGTACGTCTATATCTAGTGGAACAGTGAAGACAAGAACAACAAGAACCACGTCTTCACATCGTCATGTTTGGCGAGTTTTTTCTTCCGGATTAAGAGTTTCTGGAGATGGGAAAGGGAGCAGAAATACTACAATTTTCTTGCGGAATACGGTGAGTACACAAAAGCTCCCCATTCATATTAATAAATTTCAAGTCAGCTGTCGGAAGCAAATTTTGGCTGAAATTTGGGTGGCAGAAAATGGGCTTTTGAGCGTCTCAAGCGTTTTTCCAGCAGACAGTACGCGACTCTTTGAGGCCAATAAAGCAGTAAATGTTGTTGAAGGTGTACTTTCTGCAAAGCAGGTTGCAAAGAATCATCCAGTAAGAATCTTAGAAATAACAAGGAAAATGCTTCAAAAAGTGCTCATCTACACTTCTCCAACAATGAAGCCGCTGCATCACAGCTCACATAGGGAGCAAGTACTGACATCATAACTTGATACAAAGAATCGGTTTTAGACTGTACTGCCTGCAGTATGATAGAAAAACCAAGGAAATTTGAAAAATTGAGAATGAATTCTCTGGGCGTCTTCAATTATCTCACGTCTGCTAACAGCAGGAAAAATCTCTGGTACTAATTAAATAAAAGAGCTTCCTTTGCGCTACAAGTGCGTTACCATATCTGGATGTAATCTTTGTCTAAGCGAAATCATACGTTCTTGAAAAAAGTGGCATCATTCCTTTTTCATCAACCTAATACATATCGAGTAATTCATTCAATCAACCAGAAAATGTAATAGGGATAGTAGGTTGTTCACTTCGCGAGCAATTCACCGAAATACAAGGATAGAGTGGAAAATCGTCACCCTGTTCTTTACGTTAACCTCGAGGAACTGATGAAGGCCGTGGAAAAAAAGTTAGTAATTCGCACCTGTTGCTCGCGAAGGAAGAACCGACAATCCTAAGAAAAGAATGGAAGTCAGGCGACTTAAAGGACGCAATCTCGACCAAATGAAGAGCCGCCATCGAATAAAAGCTCATTTCTGACGTGGTGAGCAGCGAATGGACAATTTACTCGAGCAACTTGGTTCGATTTTCAAATTGTCACCATTTCAATGGATCGATCCTCGAGTCACTGTTAAAACCGGATACTATGCAGGGCAGCTCAACGAGGTCTAGATTTTCATGACTCCAACTTATCGAAAAAGAATGGAAACTTGAGTTACTTGACCGGTTTCAAGGTTTTGACACAATTTCCAAAGCCTATGTAGTGGCTGGTCAGAATTTTGTTTTTTTGCAGATTTCATATGAAAATGACTCAAGCTTAGGTGTAGCCTTAGTAGTCGCAAGCAGCTTTTTTGAGAGCACGCGAAACTCTCGAGAAAGGTTGCAACCTCTACGATTTATGTTCAACATTTTCTCTTGTAGGACTAACACACAAAATTGCATGACTCCATGCAATTTATCGACAAGCGTTTTGGCACCCATGCACAAGTTCCACCTGAATACTGCTATTGCCCCCATGCATGTATGTAGCATGTTAAATTGTGGACAGAGCCACTTTGTGGGACTTACCATTATTTCCGAACAAGATGAGTGCAAAGTGGCAACGAATTGACACAGAATGTTTTACAAGTGCTTAGCAGACTGAGTCGCTGTGAACGGTTGACTTTCGTACTATGCCATTTTGCTATTACATGATGTGAAACATTGCTTTCAAGTGAACATTGGAGAACTAGTGTTTTCTTCGAGCTACGTCCTCGAGAAACTAACTTTCAAACTTTGCTCTATAAATCACAACATTTATGTTACATTAGATGCTAGTTAAATTACAGTGACCGTCGATGGAGCTGACAAATTTGCGGACTTGAGCGCGCAGCACGACCGCGACGCGTGCTGAAGTCGCTTTTATGCGCTGCTGTAGGCTATTCGCAAAGATAATTAATGTTCTTCGTCGTAGTCGCCACGATTTGCCATTATGGCAAGGAAAGATAGCTACGTATTCCAGAGCATGGTACGGTCGCACTGCTGTGAACTCACAAGTCCGCAACTTTCTCGGCTCCATCGACGCTCAGTGCACAATGTTTTGTGCATGTCATTCTCTATGTACACGTTATCATATTTTTATAGATTTCGCAAAATCCTCGTGTAGTGAAAGTATGAAAAATCTCCTGCAAACAAGAGGATGTGTTTTCAGTTTCGAACAAAACTATATTTACATACAGAGTATACCAAAATAATACTTACTTACATTACGTACTTGAACACTTATTACTGGAACAGAAGTGGAGGAGAGAATGATCCTACTTCACGTTATATGTATACCTCAATGTTAGAGGTGTTCAAAATGATGCCGCTGGCACAATCCAGTGTCCACAACAACGTAAAAAAAACTGGTCGACAAATATCAGATATCGTACTGATGTGGTGCTGTGCGCCAGACCTACCCAGTATGAAGAATGCGAGAAAATTACGAGATCTTTGAGCATTATAGAGCTACATCGTTTCAAGGAAACGACCGTTTCAATGCTTTGAAGAAGTACTGCTATCAAAACCGGACATCCTGGGCAACGTTAGCTCTGAGGTAAATGTATTTAGAAGAATTCTCGCCTCCTGCTACTCGTGCCTAATATATCAAGTTTGAAGTAGTAAGAACACTATTTCGGTACTTACCTACCTTAATTACTATGCCAAAATGTGTGCCGTAACTTCTACAACAAAAAAAGCGTAGCAACTACATTAAAAGGAGCAGTGAAGGTTATAAATAGTGTTCCAAGAAGAAGAAATACTTAGGCTGAAACAAGAAAAAAGAAAGTGATTTATGTGGGCTCTGATCAGGTATTTGTAGTAAAAGCTAGTGCAGTTTGCTCCTACCAGATATATGCTCAAAATCACACAATGTCTGTGATGTCTAGGATTCATCTTCTTTGTGAAGCTGTAGAGTCCAGCAGAAAAGGAATATTGGATTCACGTCATATCCTGGCATTAAAGTGGATGAATTTTTTATGTGACATTTTTAGTGGGATTCGTGGAAGTTCCTGGGAGGGTTCTAGGCTTCTCGCTCATCAAGAGTGAACAAATGCCTCGCGTAGGATACGTAAATGAAATATTGCATTGGTGCAAAAGTTCTGAGGTCGCCATTGTTTTTTCACGAGTTTAGTGAAACCTTTACAAGCGGTATAATTTCAGTGATTGGTAGAGGCCACTGCTTATTTTATGAGCACGTCCCTGCTGCCCTATGTTCAGAACACGAGAAGCTGAGAAGCGGAAAAATCGGAGACCGCTGTTTCTCAGTCTGTATGTTTGGCGATTTTTTTCTTGCGTAGCAAGAGATTCTGAAGCTGAGGAACGAAACACCCATACCACAAAATTTGTGAAAAATGTGGTAAATCATTCGGCAGAAACGTTATCAAAATTTAAGGTAGGCCCTGAAGTGGATTTTGGCCAATATTGGCACCGCAGAAACTGGACCTTCACTTAGCTTGAGCGGTTTTGTATAAAAGCATCTTAGAGTTTCAGGACCGGATAATAGCCATAGGTAATGTTTACTGTACTGTCTCAAATTAGCAGCGTGAATTGGATCTCGCGGCGAGAATTCCATCAAAAGGAAAGAAAATTCTCACAAAAGTGCTTGTTTACGTTTCTCTGAAACGGAATCGATCAAGTCAGAACTCAACAGCGAAACTGGGAACGTTCTCTAGGTTAAATAAAAGGAAGGTGTATTAGATCAAATTGCTTGGGGTTTTAATGGAACATTACGCGAAGGACGGAAAATTGAAAATGCGGGGCATGTGAAATTCTGAACATTTCCTGCCTGCTAACTGAAACGGTCATCCATTAAACGTGTAGGAAAGAAAAGCATGATTTGCTCTACAAGTTCGTTACCATATCTACTTGTCATACGACATCTAGGGAGAACTATAGGACATTGAAAAAAAAACGAACAAAAATTTTGCGTTAGCCATCATCAATTTGCAGTGTTTACCACTAATTACCATTGTGAAGCGAAGCTTCAGTGAAGCTGAGCTGGTAAGCACTTCAACAATAATTTCTCAATCAAATCGTCAATGATCTTATCCTAATCGCTCAGGAGATGGGTTAAGCAGATTTGGAAACAATGCTCCGAGGACGATCAAGGCAGCACTCACGTGACGTGTCACTTCTGAAGTAGTTCCCTCACCATGTAATCGGTTGTTAAAGAATCATAACAGTGAGCAGAACACAGGGAATTACCAGCCACCCGCGCAGAACATTGGCGTGGCCGGTGATGTCAACGTTGCCTTCTTGGTCTCCACCCGTCCCAACCTACGCAAGCTCGGTCACTTGTACATGCGCGCCTGACATCCGCGTGGCAGGACCCACGAAAGTCAGGGGGCGCGCAGTTCTGCGCATGAAAAGCAGCACCCCCTTGGGTTTCTTGCGCGTATCGCGCTATTTCAACATTGGATATGAGTTCTTCGTTTTTTAAGACATCGAAAATGGGCGGAAATACCCGACTTGAAGTTTCCCTCGAATGCTGCCTTTGAACGCAAGAAATTGGTGAGCGGAATGGAGTCGTCAAAAGTTACTAAAGAGTGAGTAGAGAGGCTGGTTACTTCAAAACATCACATTTGCGAGGTTTTGCGAGCAAGGAGTTAAACACCGACACTCATCGAATGAAAACAGCAGCGAAGAAACACGTTGTTTGCCCGTGCATAGAACAGTACGACCGTATGGGCAACGAAAACAATAAACTGTCGGCGCACTGAGCACAACTTGTAAGTATTCACATCACTGGGCTGTAACCTCCTCTATGTACATTAAAGGCCATTTATTTACCACGTGCCCAACCGGAGAATCGACGAACATAATTGAGTCCCCAGGATTTTTGTTACATCCGAACTCTGAGAAGAATATATTGAATTATACGTGAGGATTTGACATTTGTAAGGGATAACGTTCCTTATTTAGTTTGACTGAATTCTACGCTAAATTTTTGTTCCTAGCTTCCCAGGATGGGTAATTCTTTGCATAAATTCTGCTCAATGCCTTTCGCATTGGCATTAGTTTCTTTTAACTTCGAGAACAGCTAATGTTAAATGCGAGCTATGTTTTAACAGAAAATTCTGCTCTATTGTCTCATGAGCCTAGGTCAGATTTGCTAGGCTCTCAAAGATGACCTACCGTTGAAACTGTTGTGAACTTTTTCGATTTCTCCTGAAATGCTGTCAAATCTATCTCATTTATATAAAGAATACCAGAAAACATGAGTTTAAATCGAGCCATGAATTATTACGGATATTGAATGAGCTTGATTTATTTAAAAAGCAGCATTTTTGGTGCCATGAATACAGAACTTTTTGTTCAAAAGCAGTTTTCAGTGGTGTAAACAATCGAAAGATCACTGAGGGTTACCATTACCTCCAGTTTGTTTGTGGTAGCTTATCGCAAGCCTTAGATCCTCCTCCTTAGATAAGGATTTCTCTTTCATGCTTTTATTTATTCACTGATTGCACTCAACGTGCTCCTTTCGTAGACGACTGGATGATGCCTGTCTATATAAAAGCAATGGACCGAACAAGATGAAGAAGAAGTCGTACAAAATCAGGTTATCAACGGACGGCTATAATCTTGTTAAGGAACATTCATAAGCCTATCGTAGACCATAAGAAGGAGTGCAGTCAAAGAATATTCGAGAGCCCAAACTCATATGTGCTTTCAGTTTCAGTTTCTAACATGATAGAAAACTGGAAACTTGGATAGAATAACCCATCATCTTGTACTGGTTTTATAGAAATACAATGATCAAGCCCAGGCAGTCAGCTTTCTAGTATCAAGGTCACTTTGGTGTGATTAGCCAGCCAATTACTGTCAACTAGTAGCGTGGGGAGGGGGGAGGGGGGTGGGGAGGGAGGAAGGAGATGAAATCTGAGCGAATGGTCTTAATTCCATGCATGTCCTAGTGAGTTAGAGACCTATTTTAGTCTCCAACACTATCACTTCGTAGATGCTCGGTCACGTGATAACGCCTTACTGAAAGAGTAAATAAGCCCTTTTTTATCAGCAGGAAATCATCTTAGCTAGAAAAACGCAGAAACCTTAAGTAACCGATGCTCAGTATGTAGGTAATGGAATCTAGCTAAGTCGAATGTAGCCAAATTAAAAAAAAAGAAACATAGTGAAAGTAACCCGCGTAAACATTTAGGAGACTAATTGGAGAGGATTTATGGATTTTTTTAATGGATTTTATTTGCGAACAGAAGCAATCCATGGATATTCACCTTGAGCATCAAGGAGATGAGAAGCGAAAAGTTACGACTGAATTTTATACGCATTCGAAAAAAAAAACTGAGATAATCACTTTAATTTTCCTGTGATTTTATGGGAGATGAGTCATGTGTGTAAGAAAGCAGTGATCAGCGCCGTAATGTTTTCTTTTTTTTCAGGAGGCAAAGGCATATGAGTGGAGCTCACATGAAATTCACACCATTGAGTGAGATCTCTGCTCGCTCCGGAACCACAAGTCTTGTAGCCAAGACAATCTACGGACTGCTTTTCTTGTTTCTTAGTAAACCGCTCGTCTACACGGTCAATGGCTTTGCCAGAAAAGCGTGGGGATGGAGATAACACTCAGCATTTAATCGTGAACTGCTCCTCCTCGTGCAACTGGGGGAACTAAATAAGGTCCACACCTTAAAGGTGGTCCATACCAGAAATAATATCAATCCTTGTCAACCTCTAACATTACATACAACACTAACAACTAAGGGGAAAAAGGGGATGAGACATGAGACAGTAGAGTTCACTAAGAAAGACTAATCGCACCATGGGAGATATTCTTTTACAAGCAAAGATTTCTTTTTTAAATTAGTTTGAGGGGTTATATGCTACCCGTCGGCTACAACATTCGGCTGTATTGACACAGCGATAATTCAATCGATAAAAACAGGAGTGGGTGGAGTCATAAGCTGTCACTCAGAGAATCCACAACGATGATTGTTCAGCATTTGTAGGTGCTTACTTTGTGTGAGCCAAGGAATGGTGAAATATAAGGATGTACATACTTGGTAATACCAACTGTAACTGAGCTGACACTAAACAGCCACACCATTTTACTCTTTTACAACTAACACAAGTTTCCGAGAAACTTTCATTCTTAACATTCGCCTTGTATATTCATTGAGATGGCGCGTGATGACTAACTTTGGGTGGAAGGCCTGTCCTTGCCAATTTCCTTTTCTTTTATGACATCACAAATAATCGCCTCGTACAACAACTCTTTCTTTACTTTTTGACGCCTTTCAGCTCTTTAGTAATGCTACGTACTGAGTAGACATTTGACTCGAAAGTTTCAAATCTTGTCGAGTTTCGGATAAATGGACATCCAAGTAATGCAAAATATCGACTATTGGAAAAGGTTCAAAAATCTATTGTTCAAAATGTCGACCATTCCAAATGAGTGAAAAAATCGAGTTATTCGCAATATCGAGTATTCGAAAAGGGATGTTATTCGACTACTCGACGAATAATTCGGCAGAGCAAGCTGGCACAAAAGAAAGAGAGCATCCATTCTGTTGTTTATGCACTTAAATCTGTAAGGCTAAACATACAGGGTATTGTGTACAATACCGTAGATCCGCCGCGTCCTCCTCCCGCATCGCCTGAGATCACACGTGGCGTCCTGCTGACAGCGTTCCCGCAGCCAATCGGCTGAATATCGATCGCCAGCAGGATGTGATCTCAGGCGGTGCGGGAGGAGGACGCGGCGGATCTACGGCACTATATATTTCGTTACGAGTTGTCGTACTACCGTGCTATCCATTCTTAGAAGATGAAAGACTTAGAACTTCGTTGTTGTTTTTCCATGTCTTTTCACTATTATAATAATTCGACTGAGGCTATTTGAGGGAGAGTTCATTATGATATTATCATAAACAAAGTTTGGAATGGAATAAATAGCATATGACCATTACTCTCATCCACAGCTACTACTGTTGACTCAACAATTCAGACACTCTTGCAGCTCACCTCTAGCACAACCAGGCAGTTGCCGGCAGGACAAGAATCCCTCCCCCCCCCCCCATCCCCTACCTACCTTCCCTTTCCCCAGTCCTCCCGTTTTGTCCCGATTACCCGAGGCATTCGATGAGCAGGGAGTAGGAGGATAGCATAAGCAGGCAGTCGGAGCACAGCCTTCTCTCCGGTTTGACCAAAGCTAGAGTCTGGCCGGATGCAGCCCTGTTAAACAGTGGGTCCTTCCGCAGACGAGGTGAGGGACCCTATCGCGGGTGACCAGAGATGTGCTTGATGAAGGTCTTCGTTTTCGTAAAAAGCCAAGTTTCAAAGATTGTCGTGAATCGCAAATCGTAACTATGGGTTCGAGTAAATCTAATAAAATCAAAAAAAAGTTCCAAATTATTTGCTGCTAATCTTCATCGTTCAAAGACACGTTTTCAGCGTGAAGGAGATTGAGCCTCATGCAACATCATTTTTGAACTTATTCGAATCCGAACACACAAAGACAAATGTGATGTTGTATGTGAATCCGAATGGTAATATTGCTATCAAGGAATGTCCCTTCCAGTTTTGGGCAGTTAATCGAGTACTGAGATTATCATTATTATCCATCCTTGAGATAGAGGGAAGTCCTTCTGATTTAAAAGCTGTTATCGGAACTAACAGTAATCGAAATGCAAAATGTTTCATAAAGGATAGCAGCTCCATAACAATTACATCACGAGACGTTGATGTGGATATAGGTCTTGTAATGATTAAACTAACTGAAAGACAATGTTATGTACTTCTCCTTCATACTACTTGTAATAGGAAAGTGTTTAAGAGCAGGCTGCAAACACTCTCTATTCGCTGGCCCTAATAAAGCTCGGAAATATTTTTGCACTTGTTTATGCGACCATTGTCAACGAGAGTACGTACAATTTCGGTCAAAAATTCCATCCTGACCGGACTTAACCGCGTGAAAGTTGAAGTCAGTAGAACACGGCAAAACGTTCTGAAGAACGACAGCGGGCAGTTGTGCTCACGGCTAAGTCCTCCTTCATCCACCAGGCAAAAATATTCAAAAAGGTCACCATCAACTGTGCTAAACCCTTTTTTACACAGTCCACAATGATCTATTAGATATTGTTGGGCCAATTATGACACCTGGAAATGGTAACTCCTCTGTAGAGCAAAACAGGTATAGAAGTTGTCCGCCACAGTTAGTAGTCACGAAATAAAGAAAAACCCAGACAGCGCTTTTCCAATTTTCTGATTTTGAGGATATTTTTTAATGTAACAGCAGGAGGAAAATAGTCCAAAACACTTTCGCGTTGCCCCAAATATTACTACATGAAGAAAGATGAACGAGAATTTGGAAAATTTAGAAAAGATGAGTGCATTACCATCACTAAAGAGCTTGCCTTATATCCCAGTCGTTGTGGATTCTGATCGATTATGGCAGATTGTTAAGGCACACTATAAAAGACAACAAAAGCACTGTTCCCGGTATTAGCAGTCTGCCCATTTACCATCCCACTGGCAACGAAGGTGAACACTAGCCGGGCTGTGTGTTTTCACTTTGTTTTTGATTGGCCTACTGACTGAAATGCGTTGACGGGCTCTCACGGACGGTTCCAGGCTCTGACGAAGGTGACATCTCGGAAACGTTAGCCGTGGTCGAGAATAAAGAATATAACAATCGTGGCAAATACAGCTGTAAAAAGAGGCAATTTACTAGTTTGAGAGAACAATGCCAAGATTCAAAGATAGTCGGACTTTGGATCCGTTACTACATGTTTTTTGAGCTGCCTTTTAGAAGCAACACCTTCGACAATAACCATTGCTGCTACTTACCCAAAAATCGCAAACGATCTGCTAGAAAAACGCTGGTGAAGGTACATATATTCTCTGCACGAAAATGGTTGGCCAGAATTAGCTTCCGAAGAATGACTCAAATTTTGATAACTTCACGGGGAGACGATTGGGTTCGGTGACAACTATGTTCTGTAGCAAAACTGCCGTATACATTGTTGCCGCCTCTCCCAGCTCTTGAACGCCTTATTTCGCAAGAAAGAAATTCGCCGAGCATGGCGACGTAAAAACGATGTTCCCATTCCTCTTCGCCTTCGCTTCCCGAGTTCTCTGTGCAGAACATCAGTGAATTCCTCGTACGATAAACAGTGGTCCCTGCTAATCAGAGGTACTGTGCCTTCTCCCTATAATTTGTTAGAGTTAAATAAACAAATAAAGCTTTTTCACCTAATCTCTGAAAGGCCATGAAGAGCGATATTGTGGTGACACATGTCTCTAAATGACGAGATAATATTAAGACAAGCACTACGAACTTACGATCAAAGTTGTTGTAAATTCGAGAGTAGTCGATGCACAAATAATTGCATCCTATCCACGCGCTATAGCGGTTCATCATTGCTATAGTTATTTATGAGTTTTCAAATAATTTGGTCGATATCTTGTAAACCGTAGAAGATAGCGTACAATGGACATCGGAATCCGTCTCGGAATTTTTGTGCCCGTAAAAACAAGGACTTTGCAGTGAACGAAGGGAGGAAGGCAGCAAGAACTGGAGAAGGGTTAGCCCAGAAATAGGTTTTGAACTCCACAATTCAGAATATTCAAGCTGCGTTCGTGCTGCAGAATCATAAGATTATGCCCTGACAAAATCTGTTCTGCAGAATGTTACTGCGAGAGTGTTTTGGTTTTCATGACGCCGAGCATAGAGTTTTTGGGTACAAGAAACATTGTGAGTGTCATCAGGTGTATATAGAAACCGTTGCGTTAATGCTGAAATTCCTGACGTCTGATGAACTTAGGCGTAGTTGCCCCTCTCTTGATTTATTTGACTGGTCCCTCTCACGAGTTCAGTGGGCGGGTCATAAGCGAAGGTTTCAGCAGATCATTTTTTCAGAGCTCATTAAACTGGACCACAAGGGCTGAAATAGAATAATGATCGTTAAATGATTAGTAATAAGCTGAAGAACTCATCCAATTAGTCCCTCTAGCTCACATGGCAAAATTTATCTCGCCGAGTCAGCCAAATGTGGCTAACCTTTCAACAAATGTTACTGAATTCCAAGGGTTGTACTGTTTCTTGGAACATCAGCAAATAAACAGGTTACAACCAAACTTTTTGATTTGGTAGGTAATTCTGAGAAACGTTCTATTCCAAGCTCGAAACAATGCTGACAGCAGCACCTCGTACAATCTGCTAGGGTTGTTCATGATGTGGTCCGCAAAACGGAGTTGTAGGGATGTCCTGGAAGTGTCTGTAGATTGAACGAAGGCCTTCGATGGCTACCCTATGTAAAGCTCATTATTCCAAAGAAATTTGGTGACCATTTAATAACTAAGGAAATAAGAAAGGCTTTGCTAAACCAGATGTGCGCAACATCGGTGCAACATAAAAAACGCACCCAGTTCATTCTCTTCCAGCTGTATAATTGAGGAGAAATCCAGGCAAGGTCTTATCGGGACTTTCTTCTCGAAAATGTTACTACTCACGTCTCGCGTATTAAAGTTTCCATGGTGCCAACAGCTACGAATTATTTTCATTTAGTTCCATTCTAGGAAAACTCTCTCGAATGAGAATAAGGCAATTAACGCGGTAGGTGAGTGATTGACACACTCGTTAATTGTTTCGAATTCACAGAAAGAACGTCTCCTATCGACAAAGCAATATCGAATTAAAAAGAATGATCGGCAAATTCTAACATAAAGCCTGACTGTTGCAATTAGCGCAAAAAATAAGAAAATGAAGAGATGAAAACGTTGTCGAAATCGTCAACGATTTTTCTCAAAGCGCCTAGGAAAAGGAATTATAGTTTCATGGAAATAAGTACGCACATTCATAGGTACAAATAGGTACGTTTCTTTCAACCAGAATAAAATAAAGTTTAATGCAAGTTCCCTGGCCATTTAGATTATTACGGGAAGGGTAAAATCCAATAATTTTTATCAAACCCATACACGGTTATCCGGCGTTTACTTTTGTACCTTTTTTGGGCACTCGTGATTTTTAATTCTTTTGTAAATGGCAGGGTGGCATCCACGACCAACCCATGTCAGTGGTCTAGGATTTCCTCTCCATTCCTAATTCTTCCTGGCCTCTATGTACAGGGTAGGCCAAAATTATGGGCACCAGATAAATAATAAATAATACCAGATGCATAAATAACTTCCTGAAAGAAGAAGCTATAATATCGGGGAGGTCTCTGAGAGGGGATGTTATACACTCGTACAGCAACAACAAACTACATTCGATTTCAAATGTTACTCTATAACCGCCGATATAGGGCCTTCAGCATTACCAGGTAGGTGTTATCTGCAGCACGTAAGTAGTAGTCACTATCACTCTCGAGTTTTTGTGAAAAGCTCCCCCAAGCTCCCAACGTTAATATGTGGTTCCTAGCCTGCATTTGGTCTAGGAATCACCCAGAGAGAGTAACGCGGGAAGCGGAGGCCGAAGGAGTTGGTGGACCACCGACTGAAGCTGACGATTTGAGAAAGTTTTGCTAGCACCATTCACGGACCTTCTTGTGGACTCCATGAGCGGGTGATACGTGTTTTCATTCGAGAAGACCCTCTTTAGTTGCCTGGCAAAAGTCCTCATTGGTGGCTCGATAATGTTCGCTTCACTAGATATTTGATGGAAACGGCTCATCGGCATGCGTCGGCCACACCCAATTTCTTCGCAATTTTGGCAGAAACTTTCGAGGAACGGTATCTTCCACAGGTGAAATTGTTGCCTCCTGTTACCAGTGCTTTGACACGTTGTACCACTATGTGCTTGAATTTCTTGCACATTTTTGAACGGCTACAAGTCTTGCGTGTCTGAACGTTGTTGTAGTGCTAAGTGATAGTGACAGAACGATGGGTATGAAATTGGACATTGGTTGAAACCGGCCAATACTTGAGCAAGTTCATGGCGCGGGCACTACCCATAATTGTGGCCTGCCCTGTATATGTATAAGGGCCCAGTTCCTCAGCATTGTCATCTGATTATTCCTGGCTTCTGCTAAATCTGACATACGAGTAGCTGTTAAAGGACGCGACCCTACAAAAACAACCATCCCTACCAAGTCATTGAAAAAAATCCTAGTATTGGTATTCACGCCTTTCATATTGTGCTGCATCACGATCAAAAGTGGGAGGAGGTATATTCATTCCACGGTCCTAATGAATTTTCCGTGAGAAAGAAAAATAGTGAATGATGTGCCACATTTAATTCACATTTAATTAGGCGTTTCGGAACTATGGACGTGAACGACTACGCAAATGCGGGTTCTTCAACATCTCCGAAAATCTCCGCTGTTCGAAGATTTGAAGGAAAACTTTGGTGGTGGGAAAATTGGTTACATAAGTCCCCAAGGAGCTCTACAATCACTACGTCAATGAAAGATTCCGAACATACACAAGACACAAGAATTCTCTAAAATAAAGATGAGAGTTCTGTCCTGACTCTGTGTACTAATTTAGCAATATAGAATATCTTCTCCAGTCTTGCAGTAGTGAAAATTTACAAGCAGGACAAAGAAAAACTGTAAAGGGATTTCGGAATAAGGATGAAAATATGAATTTTCTGTTGCATGAAAAAATCTAAAACCAAGTACGATCTGGAGCTACTTATATTTCAGTTTTGTTAATGAGTTGACGATGTTCAGCAAAGAGTAGAACTAAATCAGTTCGCATTGCCTTTAAAAAGGTTGACGAGACGAGAATGTACTAGACCGATATGTTATCAGCAGGCTTTCACTCTAACTTGCCGTGTTGCTTCCAATTACACTATCAACAATGTCAGCCCCGAATAATGAGCAAAACAGGAAGGCAATTTGTCCAAATAACACGAATTACTGGGATTTCCACCTTCTTATTCTGTGAAACCATAATTCTTACCAGGGAGATGATCAGTATTACATTCGTTATGACGTATTTAGAGCTTTCGCCCCATTTACGGAGAGACTCCGGCACGGCCCCGTCCTTCGAAGAAATGAAGAAAGAAAGTCGCTTGGTTTAGCAAAACTGATGGTTACCAAGAGAGAGCAAAGAGCGAAGCTGTCCTTTTTGCATATCCTTAAATCAAAAAGGTCACAGACATGTTCACTTCTGGGCTGAGCTTACAAGTAAGGAGTCGTTCCAGCTCTACAAAAGTGAAAGAGGTGGAGGATGGCTCAAAATATAATAACAATGACAACATACGTTTCACCTTTGAGAGAAGCTGTTTTGCTTCGGAGTTGAACTGGAGTGTGAGGTCATTTCCGCGCGTTTAATTAGGTCAGTGCTCCTGCTAAAAGTGACGTTTGGTTCACCAGTGGCCCAATTATGAGTCTTTACGACCTATTGGTTTGATCGAGCGGCCACGAAATTGCCCAGATCTCAAGCACTTGGAGTAGTGGGTCTTGGCAGGACTTGAGACATGCGCCTTTTCGGAACATGAATTGATCGGAAATTCACTTCAATAAATAGAGGATATGAACCCAATCTGCGCATCATGATCGCTGACTTCACTTATCATCTCTGAGCCACTGTAGAAGATCAATGACATTCCTATGTGGAGTACTGTGCTTTGTTCATTGTGAAGCAATAAACATGAATCTCAAAACAGTGTTCCAAGCCACATTTGGAATCCTTTTCTGTGAGTCCCATTCTTTTTTACCGTAATTTATAACCTCTTTGTACAAGAAATCATACCTGCAAAGATACTGCAGGTGCGAAGGCACTGTTTGGCTAGTTCTGCAACAAAATTTCGAGGGAATTTCCCCGCTCGAACTTCGCGTAGTAGAGGGGGTCATGTGAGGTGCTAAACACGAATATTGTACCCGTTTTGTACCGTGACTTCTTTTTTGTATGGTTACGCCAGGTACACAGTGGATACGCTACCTCACAGAATCCTCTCAAATTTTGCATTGAGGGGTTGTTTTAGGTGACGAATGACGTCAATTTCCTACACGCCTATGATCAGCAACTCGCAACTCTGCACACGAGTATCTTTCAGATGGCTTTACTACCTGTGAACAATTCAATGTAATCAATGCAGTATCATAATCACCTGAAATGATTCGAGCTTCGCGAGATAGTACAACTGATGAGCTTCTGCATGCTTACACAGGGAGGAAGTAGAGGTAGTCAAGTGAGACACGCCTGTGCGCACAACGCACTCCTAGTCCACCGGCAGACGTGCATCTTGGCTTTTTCCACACTACTGGGCCAAGGCGGACCCATTCTCTATCGGAAAACCCGTACTCTGCCGTTTCCTTCTCTACTGGGCTACGACGGGCCCAATCTCCTTCCGTAGAAGCCTATCCTGGCGTTTTCTCCACTACTGGGCCATGCCGGACCGTTCTTCATCTGTGAAGCTGTACCCTGCCATTTTCTCCACTACTGGGCCAGGGCGGACCTATTCTCCATCCTTGGGCCTGTATTCTGGCGTTTCTCCACTGGGCCACGGAGGACCCTTCTTCCTCTGTGGATCTGTACCCTGCCATTTTCTCCACTACTGGGCCAGGGCGGACCCAATCTCCATCCGTGAACCTGTGTCCTGGCGTTTTCCCACTAACTATTGAGCCACGCCTGATCCATCGGAGAACCCGCACCTTGGAGTTTCTCCCATTAATGGGCCACGGCAGACCCAATTCCCTTTTGTGGACTCGTACCCTGGCGTTTCCACACTAATGGGCCACGGCGGACCCTTTCTCGATCGGTGGACACCAGTGGTGGACGCAGAGAATGGGTCGCCAAACTTTTGAAATTACTTTACAATACAAGTGAAAATCTTGTGTTAGTTTATTTTTAATTGTTTATTGTTATTATTGTTTTAATGTGATTTTTATTAATTATTTATTAATATAGTTGGTATTCTTATTAGTTTTATTTTCGGTCTGGGTCCCCAAAACGGCGGAGACCCCACTTCCCTCCCCCCCCCCCCTCCCGCCCACTTTCTGCGTCCGCCACTGGTGGACACTTACTCTTATGTTTTGCTGAACCACGTGGCCCCAGCACATCTGTCCGTCATCAGTGCACCAGCACTTTTTGTAAATCGCGAGAGTAATGGAAGAAAGTTAGGAAATATATTTAGAAAGTTTGACCAACTGCACAACTGGTTTCAGAAAGTGTCACAACAGCTTATAATGAATCTCGCGTACTTTATTCCTTCATCCTGTGTATTTGATTGTACTGCCCTTCTTAGAAAACAAAGACGGATCCTTACGCTGCATAACCCCCATGGCACCTCAATGAAAGGTGCGTAAAGAACATATCCCAAGTGAGGAATCCGAGTGAATTCTATCGCTACTGCCTCCACGATATGCACTCTTCCTGTCAAGGTGGTTATCGTCCAGTTTATCGAGATTAAGTGAAGTTGGTAGCAAAGCTCCAGCAGTGGGCTACTCTGCTCCGTACATTGCTGCTATGCAACGTCAACTCGTCGTAAACACTGTCTCGCCCGGAAGGCTCGAGACCGCTAGCTGCCGGTCCCCCCGCGAAATCTCGGATGCACCAGACTTCCACTACGTCTACGCACATGACGAAACATCGGCCGAATGCCCCGCCACCTTCGCATCCTCGCGAGTACTGTCTATAACTGAGCCCCGCGCTGGTCCCCCCACCCGCCTGCGCTCTAAAAAATTTTGCGGCACTACCATGATTTATATAAAAGGATGTAAACTGTTTAGAATATATGGATTTCAACACTACCGGTTTCGGGGCTAAGAACTAGACCGATTGTGCGACTTCCTTGGTGCCGCCGGGTTTTCACCCTTTGATCAGTAGTTCCCAAAGAAGTGTCCAAAATTCAAAAAAAAATCTAGTTTGATGAATGATGAGTGGCTAGAACAATTACTAATTATGAAGATAGGAGACAGAGGGGCCAGATGAACAGCTTGATTGTGATAGTTGTGAAAGATGAGACATCGAATGTGTATCATCTACTCATGATGACCTTTTTATATTCAGTCTACTTACAAAGTGTCCCGCCAATTATATGAGCGCAAGTTACATTGGAGCGCAGTATCCTAGGTGGAGATGTATCCAA
This sequence comes from Ancylostoma duodenale, assembly GCA_000816745.1. Taxonomy (NCBI): domain Eukaryota; kingdom Metazoa; phylum Nematoda; class Chromadorea; order Rhabditida; family Ancylostomatidae; genus Ancylostoma; species Ancylostoma duodenale. Next base: position 42,612 of record KN726173.1, read on the forward strand.
ACAACTCAAACATTCCTTGTGTTATTCAGGGTATTCTTTCTTATCATGTGTATAGATGGAATACTATAAGGTACATTTAATCGGTACTTCCTAAGTATATATATTTTGCAATTAGTTGTATTTCGAACTATTGATATCCCGCTCAGGAGATCGCGATCGATTTCGGTAAGGGGGGGGGGCACCGCAGTGTCCCTCCAGGGGACGCGGATATTGGTCATCCAAGTTTTTTTGCGTTTTGTTGAGCCCCTCCCACCCACCCAACTGCGAGCGGATCCTTAACATCACCGAGCAATATGTACGTATTTAGAAGAAATATTAGCATTTCAGCCTCGAGGTTTCACCAAGCAGCCGAATTGTCAGCACCAGCTAGGTCATTCGGTTTGGTGCAAGTAGGGTCCATCATTGCCAACGCGTTGAATGCCGATAGGTTGGATACCGCAATCAACATGTACCGTACAGAAGTCATGAAGTTTCAAGCATGGAAGCAGAAGCAATCGCCCACCCTGAACATCTTTCCCTCACCGAAATCGCGGGACCTTTACCTGGCGAAGTGTGACGGTGAAGGGCGACAGAAGGCGCTTCCCTTAATCACCGCAGCCCTCAACTACTTCTGCGGCCAGCTGACGGGAATAGACGAGGAGATCCAGGCGTCCATCCTAGAGGCCGAAAAGAGGATTACTCCTCCAGCACAACACAGGGCAAAGATCGATCAATGTTCATTGCGAAATTTGATGCTCCTAGGCACTTCCTCTACAGATCCCACGCTGACACAAGCCACCACGTTAGCCTTCTGCTCGGATCTCTTTGATAGTCGCGTCCATCTGCCTCACTGTCATCTTAGGGAGGATGGGTATGGGCACCCATCGGTTCTCCCCTCCAAAGTCCGACATGCCATGAAGTCGGTGAGGAATCGTACTGCACCGGGCCCTGACAAAATTTGATCAGAGCAGCTGAAGAATCTCCGCAACAGAATCGAAAGGACACCAAATGAAGGACAGCCGTGAGAGCAAGCTGGGTTTCGAGAAGGATTCAGTACGATCGACCACATACACACCGGCACTAGACTCATCGAAGTATCGAGAGTACAAAATGCCCCTCTGTCTCACGTTCACCGATTTGAAAAAAGCCTTCGACTCCGTTGAGACAGAAGCGATTCTGGAAGCCCTGGGCAACCAGGGCATACCTATTCAGTAAATCAAGATATTTCGTGAACATTACAGTAACTTCACGACCAGGATTTCTCCATTCTACGACAACATCACCATAGGCGTCAAGAGAGGGGTTCAACGAGGCGACACCGTGTCACCAAAACTATTCAGCGCCACTCTTCAGGACGTCAAGAGAAGACTAGAATGGATTTGCATGGGAGTGCAAGTTGATGACCGGCGGCTTGACCCTCTTCGCTTCGCCTAAGTCCTTATAACGGCAAACATCAGCGAATCGGAACGGATGCTGGCCGACTTCGACGAAGCATGTGGGAATATCGGTCCCCAACTGGATCCGACGAAGACGATGTTCATGATAAACGGATGGGTCTCGGATGCCGCGCTCTCGCTCAAGGGAGCGACCACATCCGAATGCTCGAGCTACGTATATCTAGGTCGGAGAGTCAACATGATGAACGACCTTGCTCCAAAGCTGGGCAGGAGGAAGCGAGCGGCTTGGGGAGCTTACAGGAGCATCGAGGACGTAGTGAAGAAGACGAAGAACACCAGGCTCCGTGCCAACCTTTTCGACACAACGGTTCCCCTTGCTTTGATGTACCCCTCAGAGACCTGGGCGTTGCGCAAGCAGGATGGGAATGCAGTCAGCGTCGTCGAAAGCTCCATCGAGAGGGTGATGCTAAGAATAACCCGCCCCACACGAGTGAGTGCATGAATACGGAATTTCACCCTGCGTCAACAGTGGAAGATCAGGGACTCTGTTGCTTACGCCAAGTTGAGTTAGATCGGGTAGGCCGGACACGTGATGCATCTTGACGACAACCGTTGGACAAGAGCCGTCAGTGAGTGGACTCCACGGAACGTTCAGCGCACTTCAGGAAGCCCACTGACCCCATGGTCAGACTTCCTCACGAAGTCTTTCAAGGAAAGATAAAATGCTTTTCGTGTTCCTCGGACGGACAGGATCCACTGGACGACTCTGGCACGCGAGAGGGACAAATGGAAAGATTGCTGGCGCTTTCTCGGTACATCCGAAGATCAAGGGAGTTAAGGTGATCAAGGTGATTGCTGTTACTTCTGCTATATTCATTTGTTCTCAAGTTGGATTTGCAATACGTCATGCATTCACTTCGATTTCCAAGCAAAGAACGATTCTCTTTTCGCTCTTCCGACACAAGGAAAAACTTTTCTTTCTAAGCGCTTTTATATAGTGAATGAGATTCATTATGAATGTTGTTTAAACCAGTCCTTCACAGAAGTTTTGACTTTGGTATCGCAGTTTACCCGACTACTGCCTTCTCCCTTTCAAAAAATCAATGTCTGCAAAACAGGAATGGAGTGGCGATCTGATGGCATCGCATTCCTGAGGTGCACCTGCAGGCACATCTCGCATCTGCCAGGCAGTTCTAACACTTCATCTGGCAAGGGATAAACGATCGACTACATTGAAGAAAATACAAATGTAAACGGGAACATCCTAGGAAAAAAAGCATGTAGTAAAAAAAACTATATACTTATACTATGTAGTGATGAACTAGAGATGCTTCACATGCTTAAACATATTCGTTATCAACAATGGAAACTCCAATTTCGAGGCTAAATCAAGTGAGACATAACGAAGATTAAAACTATTTCTTCCCTCCAAATTATGCACAGGCCTCACCACCTCATCATCCTTCTCATATCTACCTATTTGAAACTCATGTGCATAGGAACGAGATATCTTTCAAGTTGAAATCAGCGAATTTGACGAAAAATTGGTGCACATTAACATGAATGGTGAAGCAGTTCAGTCTTTCGCACACGACACTCGTAACTTCAACGGATGAAGTGGAACAAGAACTCATGTAGACAGTTACATACCTTTACGGACGTGCAATGCCCAGCCTCACTCTCGAACGATCGCGTCGAATGCGTGAAGTGGTCTATCTTAGGATTGCAGAAACTGTATGCAGAAACTTCGGAATGATTACAATTCAGACAAAGGACTTTAGGTCTCGGAAGAGTTGTAGACGAGTTGAATGAAAGTCTTGAAGCTGTAAAGGAATTTTGGTCTCATTCACACCAACTTGCTTAGAGACTGCTATTTGACCTCAACGAGGACTCTTTCCGCTGCAGGTCTTCTGAGCTGGTCGGCCCTGATGGTCCATCGTGAGGGTTGCCTGGATAGACCTCCTTGGAGTAGACCAAATGCTTTGTAATTGTCTCTAATCATAATGACTGCTGCTTGTATCTTACTTGCCGCGCCCACATCGTGTTGAATATTGGATATTCCACAACCGTTACATAATGCTTAGACTTTATGTTGCGCAATATATTTCCCGAGAAGCGCAGCATTTCGGTTTCTACGGCCGCAGCGACATTGCTTCTGGTACATATCTAATCGCCGCTGATGATGGTGGCGAAACCGGCGTCGACGCGAGCCCCACATTCGATATGTATCAAAACCAGCACTTGAAAGCACTATGCTGAGCGCGCCACTATAATAATGACAAAGTTGTATTTGAAGCGCCAGCTGACCTTGGATTCGAGGATAGGCGCTAATAGGCAGCAGAGCTAGCTAAATATGCCGGCAAGACTTGGATAAGCTGACAATCTAAAATACCTGGGCTCGTCGACCGAAGAATGGAGCACGATAGAAAAGCGACAACTAGAGGTGTAGTTGCTCCCCCTCTATCGTACTGCATGCTTGGCTTGGAAACTCTAGCAATCACACTGTTGTGATCGGATGGTACCTGACCGTGATGTTCTCACATACAACATATCGCATTCTCAGCATATTCGTGCATGTGTCTTAGGCCATCTGTGAACGTTCCTGGTAGTATAACCAATCCTCCAACATCCGTGGAGTCGCCATCGTTCGCCACTGCACCTTACAAATAGATGTGATCATCCATTCGAAGCTTTGGAGGTTCAAACGGATGTAGAGAAGACGCATGCTCTCGACTTTTGCGTCTGACTCTCTTTGAAAAGCTCATATACACTGAAAATGTTCAAAAACCTGATTGCATCATCAGAACAGGTGTAATTCAGCATACCTCACCATTCTAACAAATCATTTGATTCTAGGATTACCGTGCTGAAGCGTAACGGCTATTTTTCATTTGAAATTCAGTAATGGTAGCCTAAGCGGTTGTGTAAATGTAGCACGAATTCTAAAGCAGATAATTTTATGATCTAAAGAGGCAGAATCCATTCACCACGGGTAGGTTCGCTAACGTTCTGTGTTAGACCACAGAACTCCATAAATTCCAGGGAGTTTTCCACTCAACGTGAAGGTTAAGATCTCCCAATATGATCAGTTGCCTATTCGATGAGCAGAGATCACATAGCGAATTGATGAGTTCCTCGTCATGAGTCGTATACGAGTTAGGTGGTCTATACACCAAGATAATTCGAAATATGCCTGAGCAATTAGAATCTGTTCAATCAAGGCACAGAAGATCGGAGCTGAGGCTTGAAGGAGACGCTGCGGCAGATAAATTCAGGTGGTCTTTAGCGAAACAACATACCTCACCGCCTTTACGGTCTTTCTGGTCGTTTTGAAAGATTTTGTATGGGAGATTTGCAAAGATTTCACCGTTGACTATTTTCGGAAACAGCCAAGTCTCTGTAATCAAAAGTTGTAGCGTCGCTAGCCTTAACGCGTTCTTCGTGACATCAAAAGTGTTGACGATGATAAATTCTTTTGGCCGTATTTTACAAGAAACTTTTTTCCACTGCGTGTTTCGAACGCTGAAATGACTAACTGTTGGTTTTCCACATCCCATCTGGACATTACTGCTGCTGCTGAGACATTAAATTCAAATAACGATGAAAGACTTATTCAATCGAATCATCTACAAAATACTCACTAACCCAGGATAAATCCGTTTCCTGGGCTAGTCCTCCTCTGTTGAAAATCCGAGGTAAGTCGTTGGGGCCTCTTTTAAGTTTTTCGAGTGATCTCAGATCACCGTGACATGTTCAATCTCCAATACGTCCATGTCTTTCGGAGATCTCACTGAAACTAGGTGTGTCGACTTGTGGCGTGAAACAAATCTAAATCATCAAATTTGTACCCATTCCAGTTTTTTGAAGAGATGTAGCAAATGTGTTCTTGTTCATCATCTGCTTTATTTACATTCCATCTCTCTTTGCTTACTTTCGTCACAATCCACAATGCCTTAAAGGCAACACCCACGAAAATATTCAACTCGGATATTTCAACATAACTTTGGTTCTCGACTATGAGGAGCACGAATATGAGGGTCATTTCTATTGAAACTCACGGGAGAACAATTTTGCGATGCTCCAGTTTCGCTGCGGTTGAGCAAAACGGTCGAGTTGTCAGGTTGTGGGGTCGGGCAGATGGTCGATAACACTGACTTGATCATCACGTATTTCCTCGACGCACTTGGATATTTGCGCGATATTACAGCCTTTTTGAGCAAAAAAGTACAAAATTCAGATAAAAATGAAGTGAAGGCTACACAGACGTATTCATGAAGAAAAAAACTACAACAAAGGGGAATGATCGAAAAAGGAATGGTACAAACACCCAGAATAAGGAGAAATGGATGTTACTCGTTGAGAAAATAGGAAGCAGCTAGCGAAAAGTAAGATTAGAAAAGAAACAAGCAACAACAATTGCAATAACATAAAATAGTGGAGAAAAATGCGCAAATAAACTTTTTCATGGAAAAAACTGAGCGATTGCAGGCGAAAACAGCTGATTCGTATCCAGTGTCACCCCAAGGCTATTTCTGCAAGGCAGGTCAACTCGTACCAGGGGGCTGGGTTCGAAACGTTGAAGTGGAGTTATACTTGTGATATCTCAAGAAGAGCGGGGCCTCCGACAGCACTTTTATCGCAGAATTGTCGGGACTATGCCTGAGGTTCGAAAACTCTCAAAAGTTCAGAGGTGAAAATTATCGTGTTTGCTGCCTTTAGAGGCAGCACTTGCTCAGATCGCCGTGCTTGAGTTTTTGCTGAATTTAGGGGTTTTTGGGACATAGAACTCATATCCAGCAGTGGAACACACGAGACTCACTCAATCGGGGTGCTGTTTCCCTTGCAACCAAGCGCCCTCCGTTTGACATCGTGGGTCCCGCCACGATGTACGCGTTCGCAATTGTACGACATGACTGGCTGCCGGTGTGCGCTGGCGTATGCGAGGGAGCTGTGTTCGCGAAAGGGCAGGTGTGTTGGCGACTTGGATTTCTTCGCCGGTAAGTCATGATTCTTTGAGTTTGCTGAACATTTTGTGAAGTGCTGACAATGTACGTCACTACTGGCAGTTCAACTCGGTGTCAAGGATTTCGACGGGTACTGCATTTGAACTAAGAAATTTCTTAAGAGCAGTATCATATCCATTCCGTTGGTGGGGTCCAGGATGTGCGCCTCATCGTTTGAAGACCGTCGTAGTTATGCAGATGTCACTTCGTGACCAAAGTGCCCCATGCAGCTCTTATAGTCAACTGCCCCGTGGAGTCTTCGACAATCTAAACTCTTGGAATGCTGTATGAGATGAAATAAGGAAGGCCGGACAATGGGAATGGACTTTTTTGATTTTATATAGATGCTTCGGAACCCTTAGTTTATGTTTATGTTTTCACCATGTCCGCCAACGAACTTCCACATTGAATGAACTTCTCTCCCTCTCAAGGAAATTGAAAGGTCCTTCTGGCATAGTTTGTGAAAGTCGTACTCTATATGATCTAGCCAAATCTATAACAACATCAGTTATACTATCATCAACATTGGAACATGAGCAATAACGAACCTCATACTCTATGCGACTGCTGAACGTGCCAGATATTACTGTGTAGTCCTGATAATCGGTGACATAATTATGTTCAGCTGCGCAGTGCCCTGCTAATTGCCTTACGCCGTGGAAGTGCTGGTCACAGGCAGGTCAAAACACAGCTCGTTCCTCGAGTAGTGGGAGATCTTCATGTGAGTGTTGCGAAATAGATATCGTGATTATCATAAAGATCGATAGCGAGCGAAGGATTGTGTTTTAGAAAAGTTTCCATAGCTATTAGGTCGTCAAGTATGAAATGTCCGATTTTGAATGAGAAGATTTTGAGTTTTGTTTCTAGAGCAAGATGCGCAGACAACTCAGAAGCGTGAAAAGTTAGAGGCGATCAAGTGTCGAAGAGCGTTTCCGACATCATGTTGAAAATTGAACATTTTTTCCAGCAAGAAGTAGGCTAATCCTTGAGAGCAATAGTGGTCGAGTAGAGCAAGGTTTGGCCAGTGCAGTGAGTGGCAGGTGGGTCCTCACCCCTGCTCCTCTGGCTTGAACAGCGTGGATTTGTGAAAAATGGTCAAAATTTGGCACCCATTTTTGAGGGTCAAACTGGGAAAATCTCGTTTGCCGAACCACTTTCAATAGTCATACTGCCTCGAATACCTAAATATTATTGGATTACAAAGGCCACACCTTGCTGCTCATGCTGACCTAGTTTGACTCCTATCTGCTTCGGCTACGGCTTCCAGCTCATCGATATCCAGGTCCACCACAAGGCTCACTTTGCAGCTTCATATCACCTGGGCGGAACTTCCCAAGCAAACGCCGTTCAGTGCATTTACTAGACAAATGTCCCTCAACACTGCTCTGATGTTTCCAGCTTTCTCTGCTCTAATGCCTTGAAAATGGAACCCATGTTCCAAAATGACACGATTTTTCGTCTTTGAGTAGTTCTACAAAAAAATGCTTTCAAACAAAAACTTGAAGGCTGATCAAAAACCAAGGAAGTTATTTTGAAAGAGGGAGAAAGTAGCTTCATAATGAAAAGAAAGACGAAAGGTGATATATTAAAGCTTCGAAGATAGCGGCTGTCAAACTGACCGCTCACAAAATCGGACATTTCATACTTGACGACCTAATATAATAATAGTTAAACCAGACAACTGCATATTCATCTCAAGATGAAATTTGAGTATATGTATTGTACTAGCGCCCCTTCGGGACGCCAGAAAGTGGGGTGGGGCAGCCCCTCGAGGTATGTGCAAAAGCTTCACACATGCGAAATCCTTAGAAATTTAACAAAAAAGCAAAGCTATTTATTCATTCATCTATTTATTTATCCATTTATTTATTCATCTCTTTTATCACGATAGCATAGAATGTGTCTGGTTTTATTCGCGAAGAGTTCAGCGGATTTGTTTATGTACCAATGGAGCAGAGTGGTTCAGCCGTCACCGAGTTTCTTCGAATTCCTTCGTCGAAATCTTGCAATGTCATCGAACCATCGAGTCTTCGGTCTCCCTTTGCTTACGTTTGGTCAATATCATTTTTCATGACAGTGCGGTTTTTTTAGCCGGCGTTTTCATTTAATTTCAGCAATTATATTAGTGTAATCCTGTAAAAAATTGGGTTACGGTACAAGACCAATGCTCGTGATCTGCACCTCAAATAACTCCCTTATACAAAGTTCCATAAGTTTCTGGGACATACAGCAAATCTACCTTACCGTAACCCTACAGAAGGAGGATTATGGTACAAAACAGATCCGATATTCATGTTCAGAACCTCAAATAACCTCCCTATGCAAAGTTTCGCGATATTCTTTCCGGGAGGAGGAACTTGGGTACTCGCAGCCGCTGGCGACTGTCAGTTACAGCCAGCTCAAACTCTCGCGGCTAAAGCGACTGTAAATTACCGCCAGCTCGAGCTGTAGTTTACGAAACGCAGTGGTTAATTGAAGTAAGTGTAGGTGATATTGCGATAGGTGAGGTATAATCAGCAAATAGCCGGAACTTTTTTTAACTTGGAAAGTTTTTGAAGAAATTGCAACACAGATCCCTTACCTGACCAAACCGTATTCCCTTGCAGTGAAAAAAGCAGGAATTTTAAGTCATTTGAAAACTTCAGCCACCTAGAGTGCCAGTGCAAACTTCATACTTCGGTGAAAACACTATTGTCCGAGCTACTTTATGCTTAAAAAAAAAGAACACAAGACGAACATTCCTTGGTACTTCCAACCAAAAACAGAGAAAGTATAAAAAAAACTTTTATAGCTATGCTGAGTAAAACCACGCAAATGGATTGAAAAAAAAACAACAAAACTAATAATTAAGGAAAACGATATTAAGTACAGAACCATTGACAAAATAGAATCCCATAAAAAGTTTCACAGCTTCACAAAACATTAGGTAAAGCTAACTCGTGTAAGAGCCATGTACGGAACTCCACCGAACAAAGAGAACTGAGTGACTGGCAGCAGCAGACGCATTATATTACTGAATGAAAGTAGAAAAAGTTTTGATGGAGGGTGGCCATTTTTGCAGACAGATTCCTCTAGAAAGTTTGACAGCGTGACAAATCATTACGTGAAGCGAACTCAAGAGCCATGTAGCAACCTCCCCCAAACAAAGAACTGAAAGAGAGGTAACAGCAGAAGCGAGAACAGCGGACGATAAATACGGGTTTGCAGATAGACCTGAAAATTGGTTTAAAAAATAAACTGAATATACATGCATTTTCATAATAGTTCTATGTACTCTCGCTATCTATCTATGTGTCTTTACTCCCGTAAATCTAGACAAAAATGATCCAAAAGCATTACAAATCTGTCGCTGCTTAGTTGTCGTTGCCAATAAAGATGACTAACCGAGTTAAACCGAGTCCATAAGAACTGAACGATGAGTGCCTTGAGTAGAAAGAGCCGTGAAACGCCCATTAAGTGCGTTGATTCAAGGCAGGTGAAAATGGTAATTTAGATATCGGGATCCTTGCGCTGAAAACAACCCATTGAATTCAGACTATTTTCGTACGACGGGATAACTTGAGGAAATACTAAATCACCTCCGCGTAATTAACATTCGGACGACAAACATCCACGAAATGAGGTCGTCCACTGCCTAGTGTTTACTATGCGATATCCACCATAAATTCATAGGAATAGACACCTAGGGAAGAATATCCTAACCACTCTACATATCACGGCGAAGTAGAGCTATCATAAAAAGCAAGCATGTTTATAAATTTCGTGCCCGTAGATTCAGTAACACGTGAAAAGGGAACTGAACGCTGAATGCCCAGAGTATAAAGAGAGCAATGAATCACGCATCATCCCCTCTGTCCCCTTTATATAATATCCCCTCTATACAATAAACGGTGAAGGTGTTGCGAAAGTGTCTGTCTGTCGCCAGGTGACTCATGGCCTGCGCCGGCCAAGGTAATGCCGACTGTTTTCCCTTTAGGATAGAAATTCCGATGTAAAAGGTGACAGTTCCCGGAGAAACAAGAAGGCCGATTCAGGAGGGTTTCTCACTACTATTCATGCAGAATGAAAACCAGAGAGAGATGAAGTATCATGCTTGAGCTGCAAGCAAGTTTGGAAGCTAGGCGAACTGAATCGAAAAACCAAGGCTCAACTTTCAGCTTCTCGGTTTCTTTACTAGCCATCTTTCTTTTCTTAAGCAACATCTTTTCAGCCGTATACAAGCTAATAAGGTAGATAGGAGTCATGTAAAGGAAAAAAGCTAACATGTGGTTGCTTCATGGCTCATCCACTGAAAATAGAGACTCGCCTCCATTTCTTTCGTGAAACCAACCAAAAAATATAACCAGCCTGAACACTTCAGGAAATGATGCATGCGAAAGGCCATCCAAGCTGAGAGAACAAGCCCTGAACGCCTTTTTTGGCAACAGCAGGGGAGGCTTCGCTCAGCAGTAGTAGTCCCACAAAGCTCCCTTATTAGAACAGGCTGCCTTTCCTGTACGGTTTTCGGTCCTAAGATGTTATCTTTCTGCTCCATTTTCCAATGTCGGAATTGGGGCGGAAAGCAGAATAGGAACGTGAACAAAAAGGGTTTTTTACACATCTGGATTTCTCACGGAACCATAATAAACGATGATTTTAGTTCGCTCAGACAGCATAAGAATTTTGAAAAGAAAAATAAGTTTAGACTGTAAGTGAGAGTATAACCCCTAAAACAAAAATCTAAATGAACAAAGAGAGATACCCAAAAATCATCCCAATTAAGCTGGCATAGCGATTCTTAGCCTCAGCTTTCTAAAAGGAAAAAATGGTTAAGTAGATTCACAAACACGGATGACAATGAAATTCGCGGATGACAATGATTTTCTTCGAGTTCAGCTAGCCCGGTTGTAACGCGGCGCACGGGACAGACTGGCTCGGTACCTATATATTAGATTGGTGCAAAAATAATGCGCGTTTTTCGTCACTTCATCTTCGGTGCAGAAAACTTTCGGTGTTTCTTATCACCGGTATGAGAATTTGCACATGGTTCTGTAGCAAATTTCATGGCCTTTTCAAGCATCTTATGGATTTTGAATGAAATTCATGTTTTTGGTGAATATTTAGTTCTGGAACGAAAGGCGCCAAAACAAGTGTTTTTGCCAAACTCAGTTCAGTGAGCTAAAACTCGGCGGCATCGTAGCAGGAACCGCTCGGAATACCATCATAGTTTTGGAAAAGGGAATGTGATCAAACGCACACCGCCAAGCTGCTCCGGGATTTCTCGACTTGGTGTGCCTTGCTTCGAAAATAAGGAATGTCGCATAGGTCTTCCTGGGGTTTGCGATCCCCAACTGAGGAAAATAAACAGAGAGCGCCCATCCAGAACTACATATTTGGTTTCGTAGAACCTCGCCGGTAGTTGTTGTCAAGCCATATCTCCCTTCATTAAGAATGGGAGGAGGAAAAAGCTCGCCGAGTAGATGTCGCGCATACTGAGCGAGAACCAGATTGATCCTCTTTAAGAGATCTGCTTCGCGCCTTTGTAGTGAGAAAATTGCGACCAAACACTCGCTCGCTTAGTGAAAAACTATGGAATATAACACTCTGCGACAAAATGAAGTGCCTTGCTCAACAGCTGGACGAGGAAGATGCACTAAAACACTTCCCGAAACCGAAGCCACACCAAAATAAGGTCACGGCGACTTTTTGGGGAGCTGCTGCAAAAATCGCTCACTGCAACTCATTCATTCTTTCTCATCTGGGAAGTACTTTCAAGACGTAGATGAAATAAATTAGAAACTTCACTGCGTGAGCCCAGCATAAAATGGATTCTACACTCCTACACAGCACTGCCCAAGCACACCTTGCGCGACAGATGCTTCACAGGCTGGAGCAACTGGGCTAGGAAGCCAGGACTCCTTCATCATAATCAGCAAACCTCGCGCTCGCCGAATATCACATCCTCCGAGAACTTGAACGAATACTTCCAGGAGAATTTTCTCGAAGACTGAAGGGATACCAAAATTGCCCTCCGGAAGTTCGTCGATTTTAGAGGGCTCTGTCAGAACTGTACGCTAGTCGGAGAACATCCACCTTATTGCTAAAGATTGGCGGATTACAATAGTCCTAAGCCTTTTGAAAATGACTGATTTTGGAAGAAGTTACGAGATTCGGAATCAGAGACATGGAAACGCGTATTATTTTTGCCCCAACCTAATAATAAAGCGCTGGGCCATGTTGCGAAATCGGTCTGTATGTGTAGTGCGGATTTTTTCCGTTTTGGAGTAGAATTTTCGGTATTATTCGTAGAGGTTTGCAGAAAAGGAACAGCGTAAGATTGGGAGGGTTCCGCATACCCATCCGAGAGGTTATTTCGCAATTCATGGGGAATGAAAACTCGAGAGCAAAGAAAATGCATGCCTGTGGTTACTAAGCCTTAGCTGAGAGCAAGTTTGGATAATCATCATACCTATATAATAAAGCGCAAGGCCATACTGCGAAATCGGTCTGTATGTCGCCGGGTGACCCATCACCTGAGAGGGTTGAGGGAGTGCGGATTTTTTCCGTTTTCGAGTAGAATTCTCGGTATTATTGGTAGAGGTTTGCAGAAAAGGAACAGCGTAAGATTGGGAGGGTTCCACATACCCATCCGAGAGGTTATTTCGCAATTCATTGGGAATGAAAACTCGACAGCGAAGAAAATGCATGCCTGTGGTTATTAAGCCTCAACTGAGAGCAAGTTTGAACAGAATTGAAGGACTGACGCCGCAGCAATTCTAATCTCTTTGACTAATTTACCAGTTATCCTTTCGGAAACACCTTTCTTATACAGCACTACTCGCGCTGAATCTAAACTAACAAAGCAGGCACACGCCTTCCAAATTAAAAAGGGCTCACATGGGAATTTTTGGTGCTCATCCACTGATTACAAGATCTCACCACTATTTCTCGTGAAAATTTTGAAATGCCTAGGAAAGGCCTAGGACCTAGAAAATATAGCGTTTCGTGGCCGCGTTACACTTACCTAGCCCAGAGGTAGCGTGGCGCACAAGTCCGAGCCACAGAGGTAGCGTGGCGCACGGGTCCGAGAAGAAGCGCTGCGAAGCTGCGCTCTGGCTCGATTTTTTTTTCACAGTCTACCTAGCCCAGAGGTATCGTGACGCACGGGTCCGAGACAGAGCTGTGGCTCGGTTGAGTATATGCTTGATCAGAGGTATGTTAAATTGGTAATGTAGATGTCGGGATCCTTGCGTTGAAAACGGCCCATCGAATTCAGACCACTTTCCTAAAACAGTATAACTTAAGGAAATACTAAATTATCTCCGCCTAACCAACATTTGGACGACAAACTTCCACAAAATGAGGCCTTCCACGGCCGATCCTCCGCAAGTTGATAGGAAGAGACACCTAGGGAAAAGTATCCTAAACGAAGAAAAAAGAAAGAAAAAAAAGAAGAAAAGAAGAAAGAAGAAAAAAAAGAAGAAAAGAAAAGAAAGAAAAGAAAGAAGAAGAAAGAAAGAAGGCCTTCTGCTCTCACCATATGAGGAAGTGCGTAGTGATGAAGACATGCCAAAGAAACGGTACAGTCAAACGGTGAGCTGGTGAACATAGTAGAACTAGAGATAATAGGTTTTAAATTGATTGACGCACTTCAGCTGTCACTCCAATTATTGAAATATTTCTACTGCGAGTATTTGCACAAAAGAATATTCCAGCACTGCTCGCTCAAACCTTTGCTTAAGCATAGGAAGTTTTTCTACAACGAATTATTAATATTTGTGGGTCGAATGTTGTCTAGGGGTGTGACTATAGAGAGATAAAACTACTTATCTTGCGAAGGTACTGTTACCGACAGCGCTGTTCTTCTGCTTAAGGACAGCTTTCTGTACTTATTCTTTATCCTTCAAGCATATAACAACAACGACCGGTATCGGGTCAACAACGTCAACAATAAAATGAAGAGACTTTGGCGGCCTCGAGGTGAGGGCACGCGGTTGCTTGGCCACACAAGCGGGGTACTTCTTTCTCTTCTCTTGATCTGGGGGAGGGCCACTTCTCCACTCAACGGCTCTTTCTCCCTTCTCGGAGCTTATCAGAAAACTCGTGGCTTCCCCTCTTTTGGCCCTCTTTTATACCCGCTCAAGAAATCGTCTCTTCCCGCCCACCGCGTGGTCGCCTAGATCACTGTGATCCCCGAACATCCCTGCCCTCCGCGGAGCCGACGTCCTCGGCAGCTGTGAGCACGTTGCCACTAGCCTTCCTTCGGATGTCAACCTTCGCACGGCATCGAGGTGGAGAGTGTTCTGAACGCCATGGTTGGTCCAGTAAGCTGAAAATTCGACTTCAGCACTCCTGCCTCGGTCAATGTTTCGCCGTCTTCTATTCTAGCGGAGGCCATCTTGAAGAATTTGTTCGATCCGAAATAACTGCTCAGTCTGCCGTCCAGTGAGATCTCTAATTCGCGCTTGGTCTTCCACATGGTTAATACTGTCCCTCGAACAAATGCTTTCGGGCAACTTGTGCCTTGGATCTTGCTCAGTTGGGACTGCAACGAACATCTGCCCTGACATGTACACCGACTTTCTAATTGTGCAGTTTCCTTGATATGGGCGTTTCTAGAATATGTGTTCAATTTCACAAAGTTATCTTTTGGCCCTGGTTTACGTCTTCTTTCGTCCCTTGAGGTCATTGTATTCGTTCGTTTGAGGCACGTGAGGAAGTTTCTTTCATCCTCTCAGATTTAACCTGTATCGGTTGTGTATTTTCTCGAACTGTAACTGTACGTACTCGCACATGTGCGGTTCTTGAGGGATTCCTCTAGGTTTTGCTCGTCTGAGTTCTATCTGCACTTTTCGGGTGTGGAGTGTTATCTACATAGCTATTCTCCGACAATTGGCTTTCGATTCTGCCTCGCACACGATTATTATTATTGTGCATCTTTCTTGGTGGCCACAGAGTTTTTCTTGCTACCACGTTCGATTCGTGGCACCTCACTTTTATCAATGGGTTCCTACTTCTTGGGCTACTTGACTTTTGTACCGTTTTTATCTCAGCATCGCACCCCTTCGGTGTCTCTTGTTCCTCTCCTGATATCACAACTTTGACTCCTGAGTCTTCCAGAGCGTTCGTGCCTAGAAGCAACTCATTTTGCTCGTCCCGTAATATACGGAATGCTACTGCTCTTTTCTGACCTTCTATTTCTATGTTAATGCGTACAGCTCCTACGAAAGTCATCGCGTTGTTTGACGCATCGTACACTTTATTGCTCTTCATCTTTAGCACTTTCAGCCTGTCCAGGTCGTATGCTCGTTTCTGGGCATCTTCCAGAATTCTTACAAGAATGACGCTGATCACTGATCCGGTGTCGAGCAATGCAGGGATCTCCTTGCCCATCAATCGTGCTCGCACCACCGTTGGCTTCCCAACCAAATTTCCTCCGTTGGTAGGAAGACTCATCACTGCGAGGTTTCTTGCTCTCTTTCTCACTTTCTCATTCTGTTCAAGTAGCCGCTGTGGTCATCCTTGGGATAGGTGTCCATGTTGAGAGCACTGGTTACCCAGTGGATGTTCATTTGTCGTCGCGCTCTGAAGATTTCGCGTCTCTTTGGTGAGCATTCATTTATCGTTTTCGGGAGATCCTTCCCGATGATTCGTTTTCATCGGTTTCAGTTGTTTGCTTGGCGGCGGAGTGTTTGGGCTCAGCTAGAAAAGGTGCGTAGCCAATGATGCCCTATGGATATGCGAGGATTACGATGCTTCTGCTGACAGCCACACCGACTCACACAGAAGGATATGAATGTCGCGCGTTTCGACTACTTTTACCAACTAACGACAATGAATTACCGCTACATTCAAAATAAAACTGTCATCTAAAGGGTCCATTCGAAAGAAAAAGGTTCGAAAAATTTCAATGAATCAAAGGGAAGTAATACGGTTCTAAATCGGGACCAAATACGATGTCGTAGAATCCCATGAAAAATTGTGCAGCATGGCCGTTTCACGTGCTGAACACAAAGATTAGGTCTCCAAATGGATAAAAGTGACGTCATTTGACAAAAAGGACACCCACTCCGCGTTCAGCACAGGAAGTACCCTTTTATGGGAAAATTTTGGAGGATTTTAAGAATAACAGTTCAAGGATTTCACCCCTCTGCGTGAGCCTTCCTGGCTGTCACTGAGCGGCTGTGCGCTGCGTGCGTACCTGCGGAGCACTGTCAACCACGCCGATGTTTTGGCTGAGCCCAAACGCGCGCCCTCCGTTTGCTTACACTCGATACCCTTGCCACCTCTGTTTTCAGGGGAATATGGTATCCTGCTGAAATACGATTCTCATCCAGTATTTTTCCTAATGAGACTGAAATCTCTTCCAAGCACCGCACTAGATTTTCGATACTTGACGCTATACTGGCATTTTCAAGATTTCTACCCCTGCATCCGGCTTCTTCCGACATTTCTTGAGGCACATATCCTTAACGAGCATGATACGTTTTTGCTGCATTTTCAATGCAATTCACGTATCCGGAACGAATGCGCACGGCGCTGTCCTGGAGTTTCCGATGCAGCTATGAACCTTGAAACCTGCGATCCACCGTAGAACTCAACCGATTTTTTTCTGGATGTGCTTTTTTTTGATCGGTAGGTCTATGTTCGAGACGGTTCGGCTCCCATGTGGGTCGAATGTTGTCTAGGGGTATGACTATAGAGAGATAGACTGCTTATCTTGCGAAGGTACTGTTACCGACCGCGTTGTTTTTCTGCTTAAGGACAGGTTTCTGTACTTATTCTTTATCCTTAATGCATATAACAACATTGACCGGTATCGGTCAACAACGACAACAATAAAATTAGCGAAACTTGGTGGCCTCGAGGTGACGATAGGCGGTTGCTTGGCCACGCGGGTTACTTCTTTCTCTTCTCTTGATCTGGGGGAGGGCCGCCTCTCTACTCAACGGCTCTTTCTCCCTTCTCGGAGCTTATCAGAAAACTCGTGGCTCCCCCCTTTTGCCTCTCTTTTATACCCGCCTGGGGTGGTCAGGGTCGCCTAGATCACTGTGATCTCCGAACATATTTATTCATTTCTGGAAGAGAAGATGAAAGGTAATTGAACGTAAAGCTGTACTCGGCGGAGCTCATTCTTGAGAATTCGTCGTCTCTTCTCTTCTCTTCTTGAGACGCATTCTCTCAGTACATTTTTCCCATGTTTCTAGAAGTCAGATTGGTACAACTGTACAAGAAAATCTCCGCACACAATAGCATACCTTTGTTGCTCATTAGCCACTTCTCAGAAAATCCATTCTTTCCGTCAACCATGGTTTTAGCCTCTTCAACCGCTTCATACACCTTAACAATCAAGCTTATTAAACCACTTCTGCCCATGATCTAGAGATCAAAGGTTCTCCTGAAACTTTGTCTACAGGAGTTGTTTGACATGCTGACCACGAATATCATAGTCATTTGGTATCGTACCCCGACTTTTTGTATGGTTACGATAGATATTCGGAATTACGACATCCCACAGAATCGTTTAACCTCATAGTCCTCCTCCTTCAATGAATCTCTGTAATCGATGGAGACATCGAATGAAGTGAGAGTCGCATATGAAAAGAACGACATCTTCATATAATCTGAATACCAACTTCATCAGCTCCATAGACACTTCTTTATAACAGAAAAACCCGTTATTTTAGCCGATATGCTATGGTTTTACAACCATAACTTAGACCGCGGTCTAAAATATGAATTGCATAAGAATTGTAAACAATCTCAAATTATAGAAAGAAACAGCGCAAAAAATCTGTAACTGAAGCAACAACATGGATAACAATGATAACAATTCAACGGCGCCATTCAACTTTCATGGACCCAAAATCTTCAAACAATCTGGCTGAAACTTTGCATAAGGGGGTCACTTGATACTATGCAAGGTTTAGGAAGGTTTTGAAAATTACCAAATATTAAGAACGCCTGCCGCAAGCTTACAAAAATAGCGTTGCTGTAAGAACGGATATGATATTCATGTTCAGCACTCCAACTAAACCATCAATAAAAAACGTCAGCCGAAATTTTTTCCAAGCTTTTGGGTCCGTGGAAGTCGAACAATGCCGAATTCAACAAACTCCACTACATTACTACCGAACGGCAGGTTATTTAAGTCTTCTTTTGAAAAGTTCTGTGAGAGCCTTGGACAAACCGTCTTCGTCTATGCAAAAGAAACTTTAATATAATAAAAACATCTCGGGAATGCCTATACGTTTCACTGTGTCCTACATCTGTAAATATCCGTCATTTACAAAACTTAGGGACGAAACTTGCACTTCATTATTATCCGGCTCCTCACTATCTTCTTCCTCTTCCTCACTTTGTTCATTTGAATGAATGCAACTTTTGTTTTTCTTCGACAGTTACTATGAAACCAACCTCTTTTGCTCCTTTTTACGGAACTATCACCCTCGCTAGATTTTCTTGTTCTTTTCGTGGAGACATCATCTTTTTTTCTGTTTTTCGTCATCGTTTGATGGAGGTTCGCTAATTTTCTGAGTCCTCTTAAATCACTTACACGGGCGAAGGGCACTAAATTGAATACTGTTGGCAAAAGTGAAAAATCCCTCTCCAATGTACATAACTCACATTTTTCATCTCTCCTTGAGGCTGGGTGATACCTTAGGGCTACGCCTCTCATCCTAAACAATTTCTTCATCTTGCTGATCAGATTTTTCCGTTTGGCGCCCTAGTTGAAAAGCACTGACTCAAGTGATGCGAACAACAAACCTTCCCATTTCTTGACATTTGATGAACGTTTTGATAAAGTCATCGCGCCTAGAAACGTTGCAGAAATGTATTTCGAGTGATGTGCTGAAGTAAAAGGCGTTGGTGATAAATAGGTCCGGTTTTAGATTCAATCCTTCCAAAAAATTTGCGGCATCTCCGACGGCGCATAGACATTAACAAGTAAACAGTGTAAATTACAAAATTCTTCTATATATATCCGCGCAGTTTCCCTTAGATTACCTTTGCTTCTTACTAAAGGAGAACAATCAATTAACAGACTTAACTCGAGAAACTTCTTCAAATGGAAGGAGTGTGATTCTATCATATACCTACATAATAATCCTAAATAAATGACCTTGTTAATCAACAAATACGTCATACCCTTCTTCCATAACATCTGTTTTATTGATAATATTGATTTTTCATGGTATTGCCGATTGTAGCATCCTGCAGATTCAGGGGGTATCCGGGGCGTAGCGCCAACCACTAACCCTCTACCAATATCCGGAGCGTAGCGCCAACGACTAACCGTCTACTGATGTTAGACACAAGCAGATTTCAGAGACGCACATCTGGAGGATCATCTAAATCGTGGCTGAAGATCACTGTCGTTCAACCATTTACTCCATCCCTACCCTGCACGCTGGCGCGCTCCAGTGATGATCAGGTGTTGCTCAACCTGTAGGAGACGTTTCATGTTGAAATTTTGACTGTAGATGCGCACTATATCAACGAGTGTCCCCTCAAAATGGCACACTTCGTTTTTGAGAAACCGTCTTCGTTTTTGAAAAAAAAAAACGTCAAAAACGGTCAAAAAGTGGTTTTTGACCATGTTTGACCATTTTTTGACCACGTTTTTTTTTTAAAAACGGAGACGGTTTCTCAAAAACGAAAGGTGCCTTTTTGGGGGAGAGTTGATACCACCTAGGCGCATTTCTTCGAGTTGACCAGAACACTTCTTCAAACGAGAGAAACTTCCTGGAAAAGTTCCGGATTTGGGAAAAACGCGCTCCAATGACAATTTCTTGTATCTGACAGGTCCTATAACAAGTTTCAACCGGTTTCAGCGGGATTAAACAGTTCCGTACTGAGATCGGTTTTTCGAGGATTTAAGCTTGAATTTGAGATGGTTTAGGCTGTCTCTGCTAGATGGTACGCATTTCTTGCTGAAACATCATTTGTCCTCACTAACGCTTATTTAAGTCATTTTTTGTGCTAGCTTCTTTTCCTGAAAGAACCCTAGTATGTAGGTATTTAGTGGCCCATTTCGGAATCCGACTGGACTTAGTACTCCCCAACCGACACTGACCACCTAGTGCTGTGCCCTGGCTACGGCACAAAATGAATACGATAATTGTGTTCAGCGCCTCAAACTACCCCCCCCCCCCCTCTTCCCACCCATATAAAGTTTCGGCGGAAGAAATTTTTTGGAAATTTTGGGGCCCTGAATGTGGAATAGTGCCTGTATCATATAGACGCACGCTCGTCAAAAGCACACGTTTGGTATAAATTGCTCCATAGGTGGTAAATATGAAAACCATTGGGATCCATGTGTTTTTACAGATTTTGGGCTTTCGAAAGAATTTTTTTTTTGCTGAGGCTTCGGGGACGCTAGGAAGTGGGGTGGGGCAGCCACTTGAGGCATGTGCAGAAGTTTTATACTTGCGAAATCTCTGGAAATTGACAAAGAAGCAAGACTAACCACTAAATGGGCTCAGATACGAAATCCTTCTTATGAGCTGTGTATACTCTACCAGACTGGCTGCCTGGCTAACGCTGAGCTTTGTATGTCCTCCTGACGCCAGTATTGCACATTTTCCTTCACACATCTACATGTGAAGACCCTCCCCCGGGGATTGGGTCCCCCCCCCCCTGCGTCCACCACCGCTGCGTCCACTTTGAGCTTCACGTTGTGGAATTTACTCAAGAGAAAATCAAAGAGAAACATGAGGCGCTCTGTCCTGTTCGCCCACATAATGCATTATTGGCAGTGTTAGGCTTCCACGTCGCGCCGACGGTAAAGATTTTTTGGTGGGAAAATGGGTTAAAAAATTGGGCTAGGATCAAAATTTGGGCAGTGTGGCAAAACACCCAACCTTACGCGCGAGGAGAAGAAGGTTACTCATTTTGAATGGGGATGTAACTTGGATTGAGGCGTTGTGTTGCCGTCTTTAAAATAAATTTCATTTCACTTGAAGAAATGCGCACTTCTAGTTTATCAGCCTAATAATTTCAAATAGCTGCACAGTTTGTTGCAGGCTTAGCGTGTACTTTTTTTTCTCAGAATACGACTTGGAATCCAAATTTGGGCATTTTGAGTAAGCTGGAAAAATGCCGTGTATTTTTTACAGAAGGAACCGCAGATAATGTTACTCAGAAAAAACGCCCCACAAAATGATGTGTCTCGTCCGGGAGCGGATGGGACACAACCAAAACCGCGTGTTTTTGCCCCGCAACGTCTGGGTGTTGTCCCGTATACTAGGGTGGGAGACCGCATTTTGTCCCGATGATGACGTCGTCCTGGTCCACTCGGGAGACCGCAATTTGTCCCGAAACCGATGCCCGATTCCTACGATTGCAATAGTCTCAAAGCGCCACTGAACATAACAATTATTATCGGATGTTAACACCAACAAAACTTACAATGAATTAGCAACAAAGCTGACTGTAGTGCAAAAAAAAACAACCTCAATTCCTCCAATATTAACGAAATAACAGAAAGACATGAAAAATCAGCACGACAGCGGAAAGGTACGGATGAAAAATATCAACACAAGATTACAGTTCTATAATGTGCACAACCTTCTGCGTTTGGTGATTTGGCAAATCGAGAGGTGAGCCTGTTTAAATCTAACCTCATTGCAGGTCTGCAAAGGGGCGCCGAAATGTAAAGCCACACTCAGAGTTTTGCCGCCGGGCGAGTCGCCCATGTCAAAACATGCCGGGCTGCTACGCAGCGCGAGCTCGCCGCGGCAAAACTCGTTAGGAGGGTCATTCAGAGTATTTTGCCCGCGGCGAGCTCGCGGCGATTTGCGCCAGATAAATAAGGAATGCCCCAGACCATTTTTGTCGCCCGCGGCAAAAGTCGCCGAGAGTATTTTTCTTCCTAGTTCCGCAGATCTTTCGACCAAATTGCACTTCCTCAATAATGAACAATTAGTCTTCCTCTGATATGTTCTTAGCGCTTCTCACTTGACGTTTTCGATGTGTGCCCATCCGTAAACTAGAAAATTTATTGCAGCACCCTTCATGTTATCCTTTTTTATCTCTGGTACTCTAGTCATGGATGACGACGATGTAGTGAAGTTAGTCCTAGAATGCCTTCTGGAGGTGGTAGTCGGGTACAGTAGGTATGAAGCTAATGAGGTACACGTCTCCTCCCTGGACACCAGGTTCAATATATTAATTCGTAGAATATACACAAGAGGCGCTCTTCGTGGGAATCGCCCAGTTCTAACAAGGAATTCTACAGAAATCTGAAGGAAGTGGAAGAATTACCGGAGATGTAGAAAAGCTGCCCTAGTGCTAATCGCCGCGTTCCCATTCGACTGTGAATATCCTCAACGTCGCTGAGCGGCAGATGCTTGCCACGTCCCCCTCTTGCCGCCCGGCGAGAATTCGCTCGGTGGCAAAAGTCTGAATGGGGCTTAAGACAAGAAACTAAACTTGCACGAAGAATCGGTAAAGTCAATAAAATCTATGTTGTCATGTAACATGATTTCTTATCAGCTCCTCAGGGTGTTTCTTAAGCCCGTCTAAAATAGAGGTGTAAAGAAGGTTCGTTGCTTCCAAAAGCGTCCGCTACCTGATTGCACGTGTTGAATCGGGGCTTGACGTGACAAATGCAGCTTTTGCTGGTTAATCCCGCGACAAAACGGCCTCCCGCCGGTGAACCGGGTTTTGTCCTGAAACCGAAAAAGGGACGGATCCTCGAGCGGGACTCGTGCATGAATGTCTAAGCAAGGAATACACATCAGAGATTAGTTTTATAAAGTGCACCCGGGAATACACGAATGGTCGGAACACCAATTATTACATAGCCGGCGGGGAGTCCTGTCTGAAAATAAAATTCCACACCACCAGGCGCGCCATAGAGCTAAATGGCGTCAGGAGATCAGAAAAGCGGACCTGCCAGCGAACGAGAGAAATGCTAAATGAGAAGAAGAAGAATATCATAAGTACATTATACAAGGTGTGCTATAAGTTCTGACATGCCGCATACAATAATACCAATGCGGCTGATTTCAAAATAATGCCATGACCCCTATCGTCACGCTGAGCAAACTCAAAAGGAACTCAAATGACTTGTCAGATCAACAGCGTTGCACAGTGAGTAATTTTGAGCATCTACGCGATCAAAATTATTTTTCACCAACAACCGGTGGATAAATTCTTTCACTTTTCGGCATGTAAACTCTGTCTGGTCTGTTACTTCTATGCACACTGTACATGGCCTAAATAATTTTCTGTGCCGCAGCTGCGCCACATAAATTTTAATCTCTTTGCATGTTCGCAAACAAATAAGTATGTAGAACGCGAATATGCTTTCCATTTTTAAGATTGCATAAATTTTCACATGATGAGCATGACCTGAGCTAACAGGGAGGCGGACATCTTGAACAGCAGTGTCCTACATTCTCCAGAATATAGGGCACGGCTGGGTCACTGCTCCCGCTCCATGCGTTGGTGCCCTACTTTTCTTGGTTCCTCCACTAATTACATCAGGGCAACCACGAGGTCAGCATCCGAGCCCAGAGTCTGCTCACTGCTACAATCTTTTCCAATTCTGTCCAGCAATCGAATGGACAGGGACCGCATCCCATTTATCATACAAAGGTCGGTATTCTGATAAATCGCTACTGAATAGAGGGTTATCTGTTCAGTTCCAAGATTAGGCGGCTCAGTTACTTTAGATTTAGAAACTCAATAGATTACCATGCTAGATTAACATGTCCAAAACTCTTCCCTGTAGAACCTATCTCCAAATGTTTTCCAAATTGAATTGTTCGATTCCATGTGAGCACCACTAGCCACTTAGTAGTGGATTACGACTATTCAGAACATAACACTCCAGGCAATCTGCACACCTGAGAGACAAGTCCTACACTTTATTAGCTACTAGATGACGCGATTCATCGAAAATAACTTCAAAAATCAACTTATGACCCTATGTATATCGTTTCCGAAATTGTCAATGACAATAATGTATTACTCTCACTGGGAGCTTGCAATCTCAATCGAATCACATTGTTATAGAGGGAGAGCCGCAAAAGAAGAAATAGAAGAATAGACAACAATAAAACCACAACTATTTTCCTTATGTTTTTCATCTTTCGAACCGGTCCTGATCTAATGAATTGCGGGAGACAGTTGGAAGAGAGTTTAGCGGTGAGCAAACCCTGGGCTTGGGTGGTGACCTCATCGGTGCCTCAATGTAGTTAATGGAGGAGCCAAGAAAAGTAGGGCACCAACGCATGGAACTGGGGCAGTGACCCAGCCGTGTCCTATATTCTGGAGAATGTAGGACACTGCTGTTCAAGATGTCACGCACCCGAGCTAACACAATAAACTGCTGGATATCTTGAGAGGTTTCGCAACTAAGAAAATAGTAATTCAAGGACTGTTGCTTATATGAATAGCCTAATCGGCGTCGGAAAGTTAACTTCTGTGGAAATCGTGTAAATCTTAAGATTTCCAGTAGGATTTGTTAAGGTTTTGCTTGACAAAGGTGGTCGTCTGTAGTGTAGCCCACCATAGCATGTCTTTGAAGGCGATATTACTCCATTTTCGACTGGTATTTCCCCACCAAATTTTCTATTCCTGTTAGTTTTCCTCAGAGTAGTCTCTATTTCCCCGATTTCAATACCTTTTTTTATTCATATTATAGCCTCAAAAGTTGCGCTTCGCCTTCTCTCACCTTCTCCCATGATGTGCGGTATTTGCGCGAGGCTAACAAACCACAGGTGTTGCTCAGACAGATTTCCCAAATCGCGAAAGTCTTGCGTATCATATCACCCGCAACGACACTCTGAACACAGAACCGCTTGCAGAATTATAAGCCCATTTCCTTCGAACATATCGGAGAGAGCTTCCTTAGAGAGCAGTGGTTTTGGGCTACATAGAAGTGTTTTCTGTGGAGGGCCGCAGGTGGTCGCAAAAATAACACACATGCTCGTATACAGGAAAATTACTGCTAGCCCCCACACATATATTCTTAGCGGAATCTCTCGGAACTTTTTTTAGATTTAGCCGAAAACACAAACAAGTCATGTGCTTAATTGCTCATTTCTCAGACAAGTTTGGATTTCTTCCCTAAGCCTGAGAAATGTGATTACTAGGAAATATGAAAGCTCGTTCCAAGATCTATTAAAAGAATTATAAATAGGAAATTCAGACAGCAATATACATACACGACAGAGGTAACTCATGAAGTGCTCATCTGTTCTAAGTTCACGGTGTTGGACTGAAATGGTATGTTTTCGTTATCTAATCCACCAGGTGATCGGTCGCCAAAAAACCACTTGTACTGCATGCGCGGACTATCGGCGAACATTTTGGTGCAGTAATCGCGACGTGATATCATAGGGTGAAAAATACATCTTGAGCGGCTAGATTTGCAAAATGGCCCACTGTGCGTTGGAAGGACACCCATTGCGGCACGGTACTCTAATGTCATCTTTGGATTGGAACCACTTCTCAGAGCAAGCTATTCTTTTTCACCAAAACAATGGAATAGATGCAGAAAGGATTGGAGGTTCGAGAGCTAAACCGAAATCTCATTTCCCTTCTCTCCTCGGAAATTTCAGTATATTCTGAATGAGTACCCTATCAGAGCAAGTTTTCTTAGATTCCTGCGGTTCACAACATCAAACTTACGTTCACTCGCAAATTGGAAATGCTCTGAATTCAAAAAGAAGAAGACTAGAATGGCACTTCAATAAGGGTCAGAATGTGCTCGTTGAGCAAGTGCGTCTCGTAGAGTGGTGCGCGAACGAAGTTCTGAGCTAAGAGCCACCTCTCCCGTAGCACCATTCTGATTCCGATGGTTTGCTGTTTGCTGCACATCGGAGCCCGACAATGTTAACTTCATCTGATGCAGTATTTTGCATTTGTCGTTTTTGTTCCATTTATTCCACATTGTTGCTTCTCACAATTCTTTTCATCCGAGTCAACGTGAAGAGGTTCCAACGAATTGGATCGTGTGAATAGAAAGGTTATGTAATGCACTTTTGTTATTTTTTTTTCAAAGTGAACGCAGTGAGCGCAATTGCTTCGTTACAGTGAAAGAATCATTCATTTGTTCAGCTAAACTAAAGAGTTTCTTCAATAGCTAGATGAGAGTGTCTGAAAACATTTAATCAAGAACTGAGGTTGTCACTCGTTCTCAAGGAAACAATTTCTGACTGAAGACGTTTCAACAGACGGAGCGAATTTCTTCAAGTGCATATCCAAATGAAGAAAAAAAGACAGCATCTAACAGGAACATTAGCTGTTGTGATAATGTATCTTGGTACGTGGGACCTCGCCTAGGGAGTGATCCCGCATTAAAAATATCCAAGTCTTGAGGGAATAACTACGGATAACTCTAAGAGCTCTATCATTTACAGGTGCTTGAAGTGCTTCACATGTCGAAGATGTGGATACAAGTTATTTTTGAATAGTTTCTTTCAAAATCAAATCTATCTCACTCTATCTTATTTCTTAAGGTTTCTGAAGAAGAATAAGGAGGACGTTTTGAGGTTTGCTCGCGAGCCCTTTGAGCAGTGTAGTCCGGTAGCTTCGAAAGTACATCTGTGACTTTCTCCGAAATTACGGCTGTAACACGGTGTCGGCTGGCCGACCATTGACTCGAGGGATTGAATGATCCCGTCAGGAAAGGGATTTTACTACTTGACACGGAAAACATCGAAATGGAAGGAATCACATCATATGCATATAAGAACATACAGAGAAAAGTGTAAAATACTAGCGAAAATCAAAAGAGGGCTTCTTCAGGCAGCTGTGCTACTTGCCCTACTGTTCCCATAATCATTTGATTGTATGATGAAAAATTAAGAATTTTTGAGAATTGGCCTGGACCCATTGGATTCATGCCAACATTCACTCTTGCTTATTTTCATAGTTCGCTGTACATTGCCATAGTTGGATATATTGAAAACTTCTTATCAAACAATTCTGCATAGCTCTGCTGCTAAGGCGAATATCAACGAAAGAGGTGGATTAGTGATGTATATCTTCCCGTTACCATGTGTGAAATTATTAGATTGGTGCAAAATCAATGCGGTTTTTTTTTCGCGACTTCTTTTCTCGTTGAAAATTGACGCTTCTTGAATGGTTTCTTCACCAGAGTATTCTTCTACTTTCTCGGTAATAAAAGATGCTATCAAAAATCGTATCCACATCAACCATCATATGAACTTTCACTTCGGGAAAGGCAGGAATGCAGCACAATCATTTTGTGATCTCAGCAAGCCTGTTGGCGAAGCAACAATCAGCGAAGTCAACTTGAAAGATTATTCACATTCATAAGTTGAAGGCTCTACATGTGAACAAAGAACAGGTCGACTCTCAACTTTCAAGCACCAGGAGCTTTCGGAAGCCGCAGATGAAGACGGCAGCTTGACAACGAAAATATTGGCCGAAGATCTCAATATGAATCATTCGATCATAGTTTTTCCTCTCGAAAAGCTCGGAAAAGCATGACGATTGATTTAATGGGTCCATGGGTCCCCAAGAACTGTGAATTAGAGTTTCCACCGATTTTCTGTGCTGAAACGAGCAGAGTTCATTCCTGAAGAATCTCGTCAATAGAACTTCCCTCTCCTCCACGACTGCCAAAGTTCCTAATCGTCGAAATTCATCGAGCTGTTCCTTCTTCAGCTGTGAGGATTGTACCGCCGTACTTCAATTACTTGAACATTTCTCTACCTGGTTTTGCTGACTGTTCTTCAGCCAAAATTTCGTTGAGATCGCGAAGTGAGTGTTCTGCGTTCCACCCTTTCCCGATGGTAGAGCATGTGGTGGCGAATGTGGATACAATTTTGGATTGCACCTTTACCAAACCAAAAAGGGGACTATTCTCATGAAAAAAAATCATTCAAGATGCGTCAATTTCCAACGAGAAAAGAATTTGTGAAAAAAGCTAATTAAGCTAACCAGCCAATTAAGTTCGCAATATTCGACTTGTTCTCCAAAAATTGGCGATTTTCTATAGAACAACTCTAGGAGCCGACTAATTTTTTGCAGATATATTTATGTATATTATAGTAGATTTACATATTTATTACACTAAGATGTTACATATATTTATAACAACAATTACAGATCGTTTTGCTACGGCGGTTTTCCTTGGAGAGTTTAAAATTTCCTGGAGAGTTCAACTAAGTGCCATCTGATCAAAGGCATATCTATTCTGAAACCAACCGAACTGTACGGAATTGCCCAGAATTGATTATTCGCTGTGTGGTTCCGAAGTGACCTCGAAAAACGACCCATCTTCACCCACTCTCTCCTAGGCTGCGCGCAACGTTCTTCTAAATTGCAGCCAACTTCACGTAGGTTCACTTGAGAGCTGGCTGAAGCAGGAATGTCAGGCAAGCGTTTATTAGAGAACCATTGCTGTTCGCATTAATCAACCGGTTCTATCTGCTTTGCATCGGTGGGTAGTTGATTCGTAGTCAACAGTAAACTCAGAAGTTTCGATACGAACACGACTATGCAACCGTCAATCATTATAACGGAGGAACTATGCTGAACGCAATAGTGTACCTCCCACGAGTCCAGATAATTTGGTAGCTATCTAGAAAGGGCTGGGAAATGTGTTAAATGGAGAATCACTTCTCTTACAGTGAAACAGTGAAATTTCAATCACATAGAAGTATTGCATTCCAATCGCGTTTTTCGCCTACCCTACAGTGAGCGATCTTGCTGCACACAACCTTCTTCTGATCGACTGCCTGGCGCAAACCAGGAACGCTTTCCAGTATGACAGAACCGTTTGTGTGTGGACGAGGATGATTCACGAGGTCGTCCCTTCATTAGTGCGTGCGCAGGCGCCGCACATAACCTTGCGACCGCAGCCCTTCTCCGTAAACAAAAAAGCCTGGATGAAATATCGAACAGGTAATTCAATCAGATTTCAGTAAAACAAAAGTTTCTCTGCTTGTCTGTATTCTCTTTCTCCGTGATCTTCTGGAAATGTCATTGCGGCCATCCAAGAAAAGGCAAACAACTGTTTTAATGTTATTGTCCCAATTTACATGTCATTTTAGCAGGACATAGTTAGGAGATGTAATGGTAAATAGGTTTTCTAACACAAGTCATTTCAGGTCGTTCGAGAAGATCATGCGACCACTTGTACGGAGTGAGTTCCATATTTTGAAGTGATCATTCATAGCATAAACATAGTGTGTAATAACCGTAGCAGTAGTAAAGAGTACTGTTTGCATAGTTATTCTGCAATTACATATATTTGATTCATGTTCCCGCATCAGGATAGATAGTTACTTCTTGAAAGAGTGCTCCAAATGTGAATGGAGCACCGTTTCCGGAATTATTAGGTTGATGCAAAAGTAATGGCGCCGCTTTTTTCAAGAATATATAATTCCGCTTAGACAAAGTGCTATATCTAGGTAAGGTAACATACTTATAGAGCAGAGGAAGCTCTTTTATTAAGTGAAGGGGTTTTCCTGCAGTTATCAGAAGTGCAATAATTGAAAATGTCCAGAAAACTCGTGGTCCATTTTTTAAATTTCTGTGATTTTTCTATCACACCACAGGCAATACAGCCCAGAACACTTTCTTTGTATTAGGTAATGATGCCAGTAATTACTCCATATCTGAGCTCTGGTGCAACGGCTTCGCTGTTGGACAAATGTGGATGTGCACTTTTTGGAGCATTTTCCTTGTTATTTCTAGGATTCTTTTTGGAAGGTTCTTTCCAACCTGCTTTCCAGAAAGTACACGTTCACAACACCTACTGCTATATTGGCCCCAAAGAATCGCGAACTGTGTGCCGGAAAATACGCTTGAGGCGCTCAAAACCCCATTTTCTGCAACCCAAATTACGGCCAAAATTTCCTTCCGAGAGCTGGCTTGAACTTTGACAATTTGAATGGGAAACTTCTGCGTTGTCATCGTGTTCCTCAAGAAAATTATAGTATTTCTACCACCTTTCCCAGCTCCAGAAACTATTCCTCCGCAAGAAAAAATTCGCCAAACATGACGACATGAAGACAAGGTTCTTGTTTTTCTTGGCTTCGCTGCTCCACCAGATATAGACGTACGGCGTCAGGGACCCGCTCATACGATAAGCAGTGGTCCCTGTTAATTGAAAGAATTTTATGGTCTGCCGGAGTTATCGTTCATTAAAGTTGTGAAAGAAAATAAAGTCAACACGAAAAAGCGCCATTTCTTTTGCATCAACCTAATATCATACTGAATCAGGCCATAGAACCTTTAATAAACGCTGTGGATATTCGTATTACCTGTACTTCCTCCCACTATCACGCAGTGTGATGCAGGACATCGACTAAACAATAGTGGAAAATCATTTGGAGAACAAGTTTGGGCAAATAATTTTCCTTTGAGCAAGTGTTTTTTTTGGGTTTGCAATGGGGAGAGCTTTCTTCTATGATTAATACTGCTATTGTATAAACACTTATCATGCTGTGTACATATTAGGTTTGTACATTAATGAGGTTCTTCCAGGACTGTTTTCTTTCAAAATCAGCGTTTTTAAAACTGTTGTTTCACAAAAAATATTCCTCTTTTTAATATATGTAGTAAAGATACTATCAAAAATCATATCCGTATTTGCAATCATATGATCTATCGCTCAAAGTTAGGAATGCAGCACGGTCATTTGCCATCTAAACGAGCTAGTGAAGGGACATTCAGCGAAACCCAAGGCGAAAGATGATCCTAAGGTTCAAAGAAGGACGATATGAGCCCCACAAGTGAACAAGGAAGAGATCCTTCATCCGGCTTCGACACCAGGGACAAAGGGGAAGAAAAGATGTTACTGACGAAATTCGTCAGGAACGACGTTTGCTTCAGCAAAACGGTGAAAGTTCGGACACGTTCGGCTTTGTTGTTGTACGAAAGTTTTTGGGGGACACGTTCAATTCTTGTTTTTCCGGGACGATGGTTGAATGGTTCACATTGATGTCTTTCTTTCTTCCTCATTTGTGAGGCTTTTATATATCTCCCGATTTGAACTTCTTGAAACTTCTTTCAACTTGAGTTCTGCTGATTGTATCTTTGCCAAGAGATCGAAGTGGGAGAGCATACTAAATCGGAGGCGAATCTGGATACGATTTTTGATAGCACATCTAACAAAAAGAGAAAGAGGATTATTTTCTTAATGAGAAAACAATTTGAAAATCTCCATTTGTTGTTGGAAAGTCCCAAAAAAAAGCTGCAATGACTATGGACCAACCTAAAAACAGATTACATATGTACATACGTGCTCGTGTAGACAAATTCTACCTAGTATTGTGTGAACGTTTTTTGTATTGCAAAGTTAACGCGTCGTTGCTGGTTTGATTAATACAACATTTCAGTTCACCGCCAGGGAAGTATAGGTGACTATCGAAAGCACAGCTTGCATAACGAAACTCAAAATGTCGGAAGAGCGTGGAGCACCAACACAATTGACATGCTCAGTAAGTCCTGTTTTTTACAGAGCACAATTTCGGTCAAATTTATCCAAAACTTCTTTGTAGATAAACCTCAATTTTTTAATTTTGGCTAGTATTGCAAATGCAAGGCAGGAATTGATAGAAAAGAAAACATACCCTCTGCAATTCCTGTTAATTCTTCTTCCAAAATTTTTTTCTTCAAATTGAAAGGTGAGATTCACCGATATGGTAACGTCCATGACAGAAAAAAGCGAGGTTCGCAGATGGATAAGATTGGCATCTTGGCAAAATAAGACGGAAGTAAACAAAATGAAACAAATTGTTGGCTCAACTCTTTAGCGCCCGCCACTGCCTATACATATGCCTACTATATTTATATTATGGAAGATTATCTCGAAAAAACATTGTCACAACAAACAAGAAGCCGAAATGTTAGCCATAATAAAGATCGATACCAGTCTTGGCCTACAGCTGAGCGTAACCAACTTCAAACCAGAAGCCTACTAAGGTCTTTGTCTTTAGACAGCTTGTGAATTCCACGCATTCAATTTTTGATCACCTTGTACCTTCTACATCATGCGTAACATGTTTCATATTTTTGTTTTGCTAGCGAAAAAAGCTGCTATTAAAGTATTTGTGCTTGTCATGAACTGCTACGTCTTTCAAAGCTTGGTAAGGTTGTACACTGCAATAGTTTCATCTGGATAGATCCTCCTGAGCAGATTAAAATTTGCTCCAGACTAGAGCGCCATATCATCGATTCTTATTTTTGTTGCCAATCATGTCACTTCGGCGACAAACCAAGCTTTCATCATTTTTCAAGCGAGTATCGGCGGGCTTACTCAACTGGTGTGGCAAGAATTTCTTAGATAACATTCCCCTTGTCTCACTCTCTGGTTATATGTATGTAGTTGGCCGACCGGTATATCTCCCCTTTCTCTTCCCGTGCTTTAACACATTCGCGAGCAGGTTTTGCGCTCCTGAACCGGTGAGAATTTGTGGCTCATTTTTACGGACATGGTGGTAACAAGGGCATATTTGGTGCACCGAAGAGGACTATGAAGTTTATTTCGCACGTCAAGGCTTCCTTGTAACGTTATGCTGTTCATACTGTAGAAACTATAGTTACAGTAGGTCTAATATAACCGTATAAAAATGGCATACTGTATGGAAGGGATGTCATCTTTGTATCCAGCATGTCGAATAAGCATACTGTACAAGGTTTAACTAGATTCTGGAAGAGGACGTACTGTATCTCTACAGCACTGCGAGAAAAAATAAAATAGATGTCATATCTGTGATTAGCGTGTGGAGTAGACCTAGTAGGGGATATCTGGAAGAATCCCCTCGAAGGAAAAGGGTTAAATTTCGTACGACCCACCGGTGGGTCGTTATGTGTTGATGCCATGGAGGTTCTGGCTACGGGACACGGAATGAAGATGGCCCTACTCATTTTGTCTCCTTCTACAGTGACAACGTGGAGACCCAGATCTACTTCGTTCTCGACATTGCGATCAAAAGCTAGTTACCGATGCGAAGGTTGTACCCTGCCAGACCGTAGCCATGCAACAGCGTCCGCTTATCTGCGCCATGAAAATCATGCCGCCAAGGAGGATGCACGACGAACGGTGCGGACCGGCACGATCAAGTGGTGGCGGGTAAAGGAGAAGGAAGCCACAATAACTTCCACCATCAAGTGGCAGCCGGTCACGACCTTCGATGAGACCTGGGAGAACGCAACCCGAGCCATTGTAGAAGTGGCACGTTCAGAGCTTGGCACGACTAAACCAGGTCGCCGGAGAATTGACAGACAGACGTGGCTATGGACGGATGAAGTGAAAGTGAAGGTGCGCGAGAAGAAACATCTCTATCACGTATTCCTCGGCAACAAGACGGATGACAACTGGCAGAAGTATCTAGAAGCGAAGAAAGCAGCAAAGAAGGCTGCGGCTACCTCGAAGGCTCAGCACTGCAACAATGTCAACAAGATGCTAGATGAAAAAGGTGGCTGAGAACGTCTCACCTACCGACTGGCGAGGTCTTGCCAGCGGCAGGCCGAAGACGTCGAAAAGTTCTACGGAGTTAACGACGAACACGGTCATCCCATAACAGCTCAGGAAGGCCACGAAGAAGTGGTGTGACTACTTCGAGAGAATCTCAACAGAAGAATTCAGCCATCCACCCATTCCACAATTACCACCGAATTACGATCCTATCAAGCCGATCACCGTGGATGAAACCATGGCTGCACTAAAACGGATGAAGCCAGGAAAAGCAACGGGTCCTGATGATGTAGCGGCGGAACTATGGAAGTCGAGACACTGGAACTCAGCTGAATGGCTGACGGCGTTCTTCAACCAGGTCATTGCAGGGAAGAAGACCCCTGTGAATTGGCAGAAGAGCACTACAATCCTGATCAGGGAGAGAAAAGGCAACCCTGCGGATTCCTTAAACTATCGGCCAATACGTCTGCTGTCTCATAGTATGAAGATATTCGAACGCATTATCGACCGCCAAATACGCGACATCGTCCGAGTTACCACGAATCAGTGTGGTTTTGTAGCCAACTGCGGAACTACGGATGCAATCCATACGGCTCGACTGATGATTGAGTAACATCGCGAGAAGCAGGAGTCACTGCATTTAGCATTCCTCGATCTGGAGAAAGCCTTCGATCGCGTGCCAAATGAAGTCATCCGGTACGCGTTGCGGTGGCATGGCGTTCCTGAGGAGCTCATCGAGTGGGTTAGGATTCTCTACTCGACCCAAGGAGTCGAGTGCAGGCGGCTGCGGGCACGTCAGCGGAATTTCTCATCTCCGTAGGTGTACATCAAGGATCAGCCCTCTCACCGCTTAGTTTCATCATCGTCATGGACGTTGTTACGAGGGACCTTCAGAACCGACACCATGGACTCTGCTATACGCAGATGCCGTCATGCTCGCGTCTGAACAGAAGGAGGACCTTGAACGACAGACGCAGGCCTGGACCGAACGTCCAGCGCGGTTCGGTCTTCGGCTCAACGTCAAAAAGACTGGGTATATGACGACCGATATGAATGAGCCCGCCGCCAATCAGCCGACGGCAAATGAAGTCGTCGCTCGTGTCAACGCTGCATGGTTGAAGTGGCGCTTGATGACGGGAGCGCTGTGCGACAAGAAGTGCCCGGATCGTTTCAATTCGAAGGTGTATCGAAACAGTCGTTAGACCCGTCGCACTTTATGGTGCAGAATGTTGGCCGGCCACCAAGGAAGTGGAGCGCCGCCTTGGTGTGATGGAGATGAAAATGTCACGATGGATGGCTGGTATCACGTGTGTGTACCGCGTAGGCAATGAAAAGATCCGAGAGCGGTTCGGCATCGCCACGATTGCTGACAAGCTCCGTGAAACTCGCCTTAGATGGTACAGCCACGTTTTGCGCGCCAGCAAAAAGACCTTCTGCATAGTAGGCCTTGATCTTGAGGTGCCAGGCAAACGGCCAAAAGGACGGCCGAAGCAACGGTGGCTGGACACACTGCATGCGGATCTGAAGCATCTGGGCGCCCTCTCAGACCAGGCGCACGATAGAGCTAGATGGCGTATCAGGGAAGCGGACCCCGCCAACGAATGGGATAAACGCTAAAGGGGAAGAAGAAGACTGCTGAGCAAGCATGAAGTTAGTAACAGTGAACAGTGCCACGTATCTCCCTCAGAAAGGCGATCCCAGCCGGTTCGTCGTGAGACTACGTGGCGCGTCCCCAGGTGGCGGATGGGACGCTAATCGCGGAGATAGTGCTTGCCCTGAGACGCAGGTGGATTCAGGGGATGGACTCCCTGTCTCTGTGGTGTCGGAACGATCCATACCTTCGGTCAGCGCGTAGGTATGTTGATGCATACGTGCCTGGGTGTGCTTATGTGTCTGCAGATTGTATTCTGCACATCTATCCGCCCAGAAGCCCTGCATTTAGGTGACTAGGAGGAACAAGACAGAGGGTTCGGAGTTGCATCCAACAAATAAGCTCCCGCGTCCACTCCCGGGAAGCCCGGCTAACTTACCGGTGAAAACTACCGAAGCCCCCCACGGGGGAACAGAGCCCAGCAAGCTAGTTCCTGTGGGACAGTGGAGCGTGGCAGACACCCCGTCAAAACGCAAGCGGCGTAAGACGAACACAACGTAGGATCAAAATGTTGATCTTTCACAGCGTTATCTCTGATAAGACGAGGTTATAAGTAACATAGTATGGGACTACGACAGCATCTGAACTTGTATAGATGTCTGAGAAATGGCTGGAAACTTACGTGCTGCAATGGGGGAATTATGACCATTCTTGCTCACGAAAGGCTGAGCTAGGTGAGCAAGGTAGCCCATCTTGCCAAGCGGACAGCCGTGCTGGGGCCTGATACAACAGTGCGACGGTGCCATCCTTCTGCTCTAACGTTATTGCCAATTCTGGCCATGTTCATTCTCTTTTCATCGTGTTCTATGAATTCTCGACGAGAAAAATAAGTATTGAACTCGCATAGGGGGTCATCCACTGTTTTGCCACGGCGGGCTCATTCAGCGAACGGCAGTAAAGAATTGAACTGTAATGTGATTACAGCATACAGCGAAACAGGACGAGTGCTCGACAGCAGCAGTGTGTCCCACCGTATCATGCCGCCCTGTGACAGTTCGCCCAGCGGCAAAACTATGTAAGGGACTTTGAACCATGGCTTAGTGAGGAATGAGGGCAACTACAAGTATGTATGAATCGCTTACAGTGTGCCAAGCATGTTCAGCCTGTGTGTTCGTAAAAAATTTCGAAATTTCGAGTAGTTTGCACCAGTCGATTATTTGGACGAACGAACATTTGAAGAGTATGCGATCAATGAAAAAAAAAACTATTATTTATACTGGTTTCGAATAATTCAACCATCAGACGACCAGATCCTTGGATAGATAGCTATCTTAGTATCAACCTACAAATCTATTATAAGTTATGACTTCGAATGCTTGTCTCACAGGCCATACAGTAATCCCGTAGCGGACCAGTGCACCTCCTAGCAGCTGTCGTGACTTCGCCAGCGAAGAAGTGCACTACATCTACCGCATGTGGTAAACTTATACAAATGTGATTTTTTCAATGCTCGCAAAGAATTAGGCATTGTATCTGGCTTAGCTTAAAATTAAAATGATTATCGGTTTTTTAGTTATCTGCTAGTCTATTACGGTTCCATATAATTATTTTAGATCTTTAGTAAGATGTTTTATTTGGAGTTCGTTGCAGCATGACAGGCGTGGCTGTACCTACTTGACACTTTGGCATGCAGAAGCTTATCCATCGTTTCAGTCTTGCTGCGCTTCGCCTTTCGCAACGCTGCAAGGCCGAGCGTACCAGCTGACAATTAATAAGATACAGACTGTCTTTTTTTGTTGAACGTTGTTGCTGCTGAGTTGTTATGAAAATCAACTCCTTCCATTTCCATCGTTTCCTAAAATAGGGTGAAGATAGCAATCTCTTTTTTATTTCTGACACTTTTAACTCTTTACCATTTATATTCCTTGGCTTCTAGAACGTTTCTGGAGCTTCCGATGTCTTTTACTATAGGTCTCTCACGCATGCAATCATTCCATTCTTTAGGTGCGCTACATTCTATCGAGAGGGCAGACGATGCAGCCTTGCGAGCGGTGCTAAGTAAGAATTCGTTTGACGTAAACGCCAAGCTCAATTGTGGACAGTATGCCGAGTACTCAAGGTGGTGGACACTTCTCGATGTGGCGCTTAATCTTCGACTCGTGCAATGCGTTCGGTCACTTCAGAGCTTTGGAGCCCATGAGAATATATTAAGTAGGTACTTATTTATAAATGCATGTGCAACACATTTATAAATGCATGTGCAACACACTTCTCCTTGATGCCGTTTGCAGTGGATACCATTGAGAAAAGGAAAGATGCTCTCGATTCTGCTTTGAAGCATACCTGTGACCAACTACTTCAACTAAAATTGCGCGGACAAAACAAGGTTTGTTCGTTGACTCCTTTGATGCAACAATGTTTACGTTCCTTGAATGCTGCCTGCAGGAAAACGATAGGGTATATCAAGCATGGAACGCTCATCTGCACACGCTTGAACGGATGGAGAGAGCACTGTCGATTGTTCAGCTGCCTGATCCCCCTGACACAGTGAAGGTGATGAAAATCTACTAGGTAGGTCGTCGGCTATTAAGCATCAATACTGGGCATACTGACAAACCACTTTTCGCAGAGATAGTACTTATAAAACAAATTATCGAATATGGATGGAATACCAACTCTGAATTAAAGTTTTACTGCGATGAACTCAACTCGCTGCGAGAAGACGGCAGGGTATACCTTAGAATGCTACAGCATGGAGAATCAGACACTTTCACCAGTTATTTTGTTCAGCCAACAACGCTCACGACGTAAAAGTGGAGTGAACACTGCCTACATAGTGTTCGCATAGAGATAGCGTACGGGGCGAAAAAAAGAAGCGCTCGCCACACTCTCTATCTCGATTGCTGACATAAAACCCATGTATCATAACCCATGTTCGTGGGATGGTAAACTGGGAATGCACGTTTTTGAGTGAAATTGAATTTGTCACAAAAACAACAATACAAAAGCTCAATCCAAGGTGTAGTTGCCGTTAGAATCAATAATTCTCTGCCATCTTTCATGCAAAGAACGGATGTCATTGTTACAGAAATGTGTGTCGAAATATCCGGTCAACCAAATTCTCTCTTCTTCGCAGATTTTGAAATTTTTATCCACTAAGGGGGGGGGGGGCTGCACCGACCGAAATAACTGGAAATCTGATGGTGCCAGGTCTGGGCTAGCCCAATTCCTCGATTTTTGGCGACATTCTTCGCAACTTGCGGTCGAGCGTTATAGTGGAGGAATTTTATGCTGGATGTCTCCACACCCTCACAGCGAAGTGCCTGGTCCAAGCGGTCTAGCTGTTGCGCGTATAGATCTGCTGTAGCTGTCTGACCAATATTCACCACCTCAGAATAGACCACTCCTCTAAT